>JARQWZ010002625.1:137500-205000 GCA_033150135.1 Gobio occitaniae
TTCGTCAGGTTAGATACTGAGTATAAATCACTCAAACCCCTTTATCTAAACCTCTTTACTGAACCCTCGATCTCGCACATCCGCCATGTTTGTAGTTTTTAACACTTTTTTATTTGTGTTTGTAGTTCTAATCAAATCTTCGTCCAATGCCCAATGGGTTGTGGGCAATAGTATCTGGAATCTGTAGACCATCTTTGGAATACTCATTTCAATTACTATGATACTACGATTTGGGACACTAATTCTAATTTTCAAATACTATTTAGGACGGATAGTACGTGAATTGGGATGAGCATGGATATCTGATTTTATCACCTTACAGCATTTTGACTTATCAGTAGGGGTGTTTTATCTTTATTATTAGTTTCCAATGATGTCTTACTCTCATCTGTATGACTATAAATGAGTATTTTAAGTTGTTATAATGAGACAAAATCTTTTGGTATTGTGCCAAATTCGAATAAATTTTTGTCAAAGATAGTTTCGTGATGTTTCACTGTAGACATCGCCTAACCCTAAAAGACGCTCCCCAAACTTCACGGAAAAGAAACCGGGATCATGTTTGTTTTCTTTATTGTACAAAAGCACAAAGTTGAGTTTTTATTGTGAGTGTAAAAACAGACCCTTTACAGTTTCCAATGATTCTTACTCTCATCGGTATGGCCATGAATGAAGGAGTGTTTTAAGTTGTTTCCGCTGTTATAATGAAACTAAATCATTTGGCATTGTGCCGATTTGTGTCATAAAAATCGCGCTATTCGCACGAAGTTGGACGCTTGAACATTTTGAGTTTACTCGCTTCATTCGCGCGTGACATTCACTTCACAACAGACGTGAGTTCTTTTAAGCAAATCAAATTAAGCGAGCTCTCTCAACAAATCGTTTAGGGCAAAGTGAAGTTTCATAACTTTTTTATTTTTAGGCTATTTAACTGTATGTTACCGTGGTAGCCAACTAGCACTGACTTTGAATGTTTGACTGAATTCTTTGCTTTATTTCATGTGTAGCTTATTATACCTTTTACTTATACTTTTGTATTATTGATCAAACATAAACTTGCATTTAACAAGAGACTGGGTTGTGTTTCATGTCATTTAATGTTATCACAGTGATAATCATATTGTCTGAACCAGATATTAATATACAGATTTTCTCCTCATTGTTGTCACTACTAGAGCAAGCTCCTGATTGGTTAACGCGCCACCTCATTCGCGCGAATCGCACCGCAGAATGTCTATTTGCGTCTTTGCATTGACTTAACGGACCCACTTTATATTAGGTGGCCTTAACTACTATGTACTAACATTTTAATTAATCATTTGATACAATGCACTAATTGTGTACGTACATGTTTTTACATTGTGCTTACATAAAAAAAGACCTGCATGTAATTACATCTGTTATTAATTTCTGTAGTTACATTTGTAATTACACAGTTAACACCACCCTTACACATAACCCTACCCTTAAACTGACCCACACCACCACACCTGTCCCTAACCCTACCCTTAAACTGACCCACACCACCACATCTGTCCCTAAACCTACCCTTAAACTGACCCACACCACCACACCTGTCCCTAATACTACCCTTAAACTTACCCACACCACCACACCTGTCCCTAATACTACCCTTAAACTGACCCACACCACCACACCTGTCCCTAAACCTACCCTTAAACTGACCCACACCACCAAACCTGTCCCTAATACTACCCTTAAACTTACCCACACCACCACACCTGTCCCTAATACTACCCTTAAACTTACCCACACCACCACACCTGTCCCTAAACCTACCCTTAAACTGACTCACACCACCACACCTGTCCCTAATACTACCCTTAAACTTACCCACACCACCACACCTGTCCCTAATACTACCCTTAAACTTACCCACACCACCACACCTGTCCCTAAACCTACCCTTAAACTGACCCACACCACCACACCTGTCCCTAATACTACCCTTAAACTTACCCACACCACCACACCTGTCCCTAATACTACCCTTAAACTTACCCACACCACCACACCTGTCCCTAAACCTACCCTTAAACTGACCCACACCACCACACCTGTCCCTAATACTACCCTTAAACTTACCCACACCACCACACCTGTCCCTAATACTACCCTTAAACTTACCCACACCACCACACCTGTCCCTAAACCTACCCTTAAACTGACTCACACCACCACACCTGTCCCTAATACTACCCTTAAACTTACCCACACCACCACACCTGTCCCTAATACTACCCTTAAACTTACCCACACCACCACACCTGTCCCTAAACCTACCCTTAAACTGACCCACACCACCACACCTGTCCCTAATACTACCCTTAAACTTACCCACACCACCACACCTGTCCCTAACTCTACCCTTAAACTTACCCATACCACCACACCTGTCCCTAACCCTACCCTTAAACTTACCCATACCACCACACCTGTCCCTAACCCTACCCTTAAACTTACCCATACCCCCACACCTGTCCCTAACCCTACCCTTAAACTTACCCACACCACCACACCTGTCCCTAACCCTACCCTTAAACTTACCCACACCACCACACCTGTCCCTAACCCTACCCATAAACTGACCCACACCACCACACCTGTCCCTAACCCTACCCATAAACTGACCCACACCACCACACCTGTCCCTAACCCTACCCTTAAACTGACCCACACCACCACACCTGTCCCTAACCCTACCCTTAAACTGACCCACACCACCACACCTGTCCCTAACCCTACCCATAAACTGACCCACACCACCACACCTGTCCCTAACCCTACCCTTAAACTGACCCACACCACCACACCTGTCCCTAACCCTACCCTTAAACTGACCCACACCACCACACCTGTCCCTAACCCTACCCTTAAACTGACCCACACCACCACACCTGTCCCTAACCCTACCCATAAACTGACCAACATCACCACACCTGTCCCTAACCCTACCCATAAACTGACCCACACCACCACACCTGTCCCTAACCCTACCCTTAAACTGACCCACACCACCACACCTGTCCCTAACCCTACCCTTAAACTGACCAACACCACCACACCTGTCCCTAACCCTACCCATAAACTGACCCACACCACCACACCTGTCCCTAATACTACCCTTAAACTTACCCACACCACCACACCTGTCCCTAACCCTACCCATAAACTGACCCACACCACCACACCTGTCCCTAATACTACCCTTAAACTTACCCACACCACCACACCTGTCCCTAATACTACCCTTAAACTTACCCACACCACCACACCTGTCCCTAATACTACCCTTAAACTTACCCACACCACCACACCTGTCCCTAAACCTACCCTTAAACTGACCCACACCACCACACCTGTCCCTAATACTACCCTTAAACTGACCCACACCACCACACCTGTCCCTAACCCTACCCTTAAACTGACCCACACCACCACACCTGTCCCTAACCCTACCCTTAAACTGACCCACACCACCACACCTGTCCCTAACCCTACCCTTAAACTGACCCACACCACCACACCTGTCCCTAACCCTACCCATAAACTGACCCACACCACCACACCTGTCCCTAAACCCACCCTTAAACTGACCCACACCACCACACCTGTCCCTAACCCTACCCTTAAACTGACCCACACCAACACACCTGTCCCTAACCCTACCCTTAAACTGACCCACACCACCACACCTGTCCCTAACCCTACCCATAAACTGACCCACACCACCACACCTGTCCCTAACCCTACCCATAAACTGACCCACACCACTACACCTGTCCCTAACCCTACCCTTAAACTGACCCACACCACCACACCTGTCCCTAACCCTACCCTTAAACTGACCCACACCACCACACCTGTCCCTAACCCTACCCTTAAACTGACCCACACCACCACACCTGTCCCTAAACCTACCCTTAAACTGACCCACACCACCACACCTGTCCCTAAACCTACCCTTAAACTGACCCACACCACCACACCTGTCCCTAACCCTACCCTTAAACTGACCCACACCACCACACCTGTCCCTAATACTACCCTTAAACTTACCCACACCACCACACCTGTCCCTAATACTACCCTTAAACTTACCCACACCACCACACCTGTCCCTAAACCTACCCTTAAACTGACCCACACCACCACACCTGTCCCTAATACTACCCTTAAACTTACCCACACCACCACACCTGTCCCTAATACTACCCTTAAACTTACCCACACCACCACACCTGTCCCTAAACCTACCCTTAAACTGACCCACACCACCACACCTGTCCCTAATACTACCCTTAAACTTACCCACACCACCACACCTGTCCCTAATACTACCCTTAAACTTACCCACACCACCACACCTGTCCCTAAACCTACCCTTAAACTGACCCACACCACCACACCTGTCCCTAATACTACCCTTAAACTTACCCACACCACCACACCTGTCCCTAAACCTACCCTTAAACTTACCCATACCACCACACCTGTCCCTAACCCTACCCTTAAACTTACCCATACCACCACACCTGTCCCTAACCCTACCCTTAAACTTACCCATACCCCCACACCTGTCCCTAACCCTACCCTTAAACTTACCCACACCACCACACCTGTCCCTAACCCTACCCTTAAACTTAACCACATCACCACACCTGTCCCTAACCCTACCCTTAAACTTACCCACACCACCACACCTGTCCCTAACCCTACCCTTAAACTTACCCATACCCCCACACCTGTCCCTAACCCTACCCTTAAACTGACCCACACCACCACACCTGTCCCTAACCCTACCCTTAAACTGACCCACACCACCACACCTGTCCCTAACCCTACCCATAAACTGACCAACACCACCACACCTGTCCCTAACCCTACCCATAAACTGACCCACACCACCACACCTGTCCCTAATACTACCCTTAAACTTACCCACACCACCACACCTGTCCCTAACCCTACCCTTAAACTGACCCACACCACCACACCTGTCCCTAACCCTACCCATAAACTGACCAACACCACCACACCTGTCCCTAACCCTACCCATAAACTGACCCACACCACCACACCTGTCCCTAATACTACCCTTAAACTTACCCACACCACCACACCTGTCCCTAACCCTACCCATAAACTGACCCACACCACCACACCTGTCCCTAATACTACCCTTAAACTTACCCACACCACCACACCTGTCCCTAATACTACCCTTAAACTTACCCACACCACCACACCTGTCCCTAATACTACCCTTAAACTTACCCACACCACCACACCTGTCCCTAAACCTACCCTTAAACTGACCCACACCACCACACCTGTCCCTAATACTACCCTTAAACTGACCCACACCACCACACCTGTCCCTAACCCTACCCTTAAACTGACCCACACCACCACACCTGTCCCTAATACTACCCTTAAACTGACCCACACCACCACACCTGTCCCTAACCCTACCCTTAAACTGACCCACACCACCACACCTGTCCCTAACCCTACCCTTAAACTGACCCACACCACCACACCTGTCCCTAACCCTACCCTTAAACTGACCCACACCACCACACCTGTCCCTAACCCTACCCATAAACTGACCCACACCACCACACCTGTCCCTAAACCCACCCTTAAACTGACCCACACCACCACACCTGTCCCTAACCCTACCCTTAAACTGACCCACACCAACACACCTGTCCCTAACCCTACCCTTAAACTGACCCACACCACCACACCTGTCCCTAACCCTACCCATAAACTGACCCACACCACCACACCTGTCCCTAACCCTACCCATAAACTGACCCACACCACTACACCTGTCCCTAACCCTACCCTTAAACTGACCCACACCACCACACCTGTCCCTAACCCTACCCTTAAACTGACCCACACCACCACACCTGTCCCTAACCCTACCCTTAAACTGACCCACACCACCACACCTGTCCCTAAACCTACCCTTAAACTGACCCACACCACCACACCTGTCCCTAAACCTACCCTTAAACTGACCCACACCACCACACCTGTCCCTAACCCTACCCTTAAACTGACCCACACCACCACACCTGTCCCTAATACTACCCTTAAACTTACCCACACCACCACACCTGTCCCTAAACCTACCCTTAAACTGACCCACACCACCACACCTGTCCCTAATACTACCCAGACCACCACACCTGTCCCTAATACTACCCTTAAACTTACCCACACCACCACACCTGTCCCTAAACCTACCCTTAAACTGACCCACACCACCACACCTGTCCCTAATACTACCCTTAAACTTACCCACACCACCACACCTGTCCCTAATACTACCCTTAAACTTACCCACACCACCACACCTGTCCCTAAACCTACCCTTAAACTGACCCACACCACCACACCTGTCCCTAATACTACCCTTAAACTTACCCACACCACCACACCTGTCCCTAAACCTACCCATAAACTTACCCATACCACCACACCTGTCCCTAACCCTACCCTTAAACTTACCCATACCACCACACCTGTCCCTAACCCTACCCTTAAACTTACCCATACCCCCACACCTGTCCCTAACCCTACCCTTAAACTTACCCACACCACCACACCTGTCCCTAACCCTACCCTTAAACTTACCCACATCACCACACCTGTCCCTAACCCTACCCTTAAACTTACCCACACCACCACACCTGTCCCTAACCCTACCCTTAAACTTACCCATACCCCCACACCTGTCCCTAACCCTACCCTTAAACTTACCCACACCACCACACCTGTCCCTAACCCTACCCTTAAACTGACCCACACCACTACACCTGTCCCTAACCCTACCCTTAAACTTACCCACACCACCACACCTGTCCCTAACCCTACCCTTAAACTTACCCATATCACCACACCTGTCCCTAACCCTACCCTTAAACTTACCCACACCACCACACCTGTCCCTAACCCTACCCTTAAACTTACCCATACCCCCACACCTGTCCCTAACCCTACCCTTAAACTTACCCATACCCCCACACCTGTCCCTAACCCTACCCTTAAACTTGCCCACACCACCACACCTGTCCCTAACCCTACCCTTAAACTTACCCATACCACCACACCTGTCCCTAACTCTACCCTTAAACTTGCCCACACCACCAAACCTGTCCCTAACCCTACTCTTAAACTTACCCACACCAACACACCTGTCCCTAACCCTACCCTTAAACTTACCCATACCCCCACACCTGTCCCTAACCCTACCCTTAAACTTACCCATACCCCAACACCTGCCCCTAACCCTACCCTTAAACTTACCCATACCCCTACACCTGTCCCTAACCCTACCCTTAAACTTACCCATACCACCACCCCTGTCCCTAACCCTACCCTTAAACTTACCCACACCAACACACCTGTCCCCAACCCTACCCTTAAACTTACCCATACCCCCACACCTGTCCCTAACCCTACTCTTAAACTTACCCACACCAACACACCTGTCCCTAGCCCTACCCTTAAACTTACCCATACCCCCACACCTGTCCCTAACCCTACCCTTAACTTACTCATACCACCACACCTGTCCCTAACCCTACCCTTAAACTTACCCATACCACCACACCTGTCCCTAACCCTAGCCTTAAACTTACCCATACCACCACACCTGTCCCTAACCCTACCCTTAAACTTACCCACACCACCACACCTGTCCTTAACCCTTCCCTTAAACTTACCCATACCACCACACCTGTCCCTAACTCTACCCTTAAACTTACCCACACCACCACAACTGTCCCTAACCCTACCCTTAAACTTACCCACACCTCCACACCTGTCCTTAACCCTACCCTTAAACTTACCCATACCACCACACCTGTCCCTAACTCTACCCTTAAACTGACCCACACCACCACACCTGTCCCTAACCCTACCCTTAAACTTACCCGTACCAACACACCTGTCCCTAACCCTACCCTTAAACTTACCCGTACCAACACACCTGTCCCTAACCCTACCCTTATACTTACCCACACCACCACACCTGTCCCTAACCATACCCTTAAACTTACCCATACCCCCACACCTGTCCCTAACCCTACCCTTAAACTTACCCACACCACCACACCTGTCCCTAACCCTACCCTTAAACTTACCCACATCACCACACCTGTCCCTAACCCTACCCTTAAACTTACCCACACCACCACACCTGTCCCTAACCCTACCCTTAAACTTACCCATACCCCCACACCTGTCCCTAACCCTACCCTTAAACTTACCCACACCACCACACCTGTCCCTAACCCTACCCTTAAACTGACCCACACCACTACACCTGTCCCTAACCCTACCCTTAAACTTACCCACACCACCACACCTGTCCCTAACCCTACCCTTAAACTTACCCATACCACCACACCTGTCCCTAACTCTACCCTTAAACTTGCCCACACCACCACACCTGTCCCTAACCCTACTCTTAAACTTACCCACACCAACACACCTGTCCCTAACCCTACCCTTAAACTTACCCATACCCCCACACCTGTCCCTAACCCTACCCTTAAACTTACCCATACCCCAACACCTGCCCCTAACCCTACCCTTAAACTTACCCATACCCTACACCTGTCCCTAACCCTACCCTTAAACTTACCCATACCACCACCCCTGTCCCTAACCCTACCCTTAAACTTACCCACACCAACACACCTGTCCCCAACCCTACCCTTAAACTTACCCATACCCCCACACCTGTCCCTAACCCTACTCTTAAACTTACCCACACCAACACACCTGTCCCTAACCCTACCCTTAAACTTACCCATACCCTTAAACTTACCCATACCCCCACACCTGTCCCTAACCCTACCCTTAAACTTACTCATACCACCACACCTGTCCCTAACCCTACCCTTAAACTTACCCATACCACCACACCTGTCCCTAACCCTAGCCTTAAACTTACCCATACCACCACACCTGTCCCTAACCTTACCCTTAAACTTACCCACACCACCACACCTGTCCTTAACCCTTCCCTTAAACTTACCCATACCACCACACCTGTCCCTAACTCTACCCTTAAACTTACCCACACCACCACAACTGTCCCTAACCCTACCCTTAAACTTACCCACACCTCCACACCTGTCCTTAACCCTACCCTTAAACGTACCCACACCACCACACCTGTCCCTAACCCTACCCTTAAACTTACCCATTCCACCACACCTGTCCCTAACTCTACCCTTAAACTGACCCACACCACCACACCTGTCCCTAACCCTACCCTTAAACTTACCCGTACCAACACACCTGTCCCTAACCCTACCCTTAAACTTACCCGTACCAACACACCTGTCCCTAACCCTACCCTTATACTTACCCACACCACCACACCTGTCCCTAACTCTACCCTTAAACTTATCCACACCACCACACCTGTCCCTAAGCCTACCCTTAAACTGACCCAAACCACCACACCTGTCCCTAACCCTACCCTTAAACTGACCCATACCACCACACCTGTTCCTAACCCTACCCTTATACTTACCCACACCACCACACCTGTCCCTAACTCTACCCTTAAACTTATCCACACCACCACACCTGTCCCTAAGCCTACCCTTAAACTGACCCAAACCACCACACCTGTCCCTAACCCTACCCTTAAACTTACCCACACCCCCACACCTGTCCCTAACCCTACCCTTAAACTTACCCACACCACCACACCTGTCCCTAACCCTACCCTTAAATTGACCCACACCACCACACCTGTCCCTAACCCTACCCTTAAACTTGCCCACACCACCACACCTGTCCCTAACCCTACCCTTAAACTTACCCACACCACCACACCTGTCCCTAACCCTACCCTTAAACTTACCCACACCACCACACCTGTCCCTAACCCTACCCATAAACTTACCCATACCACCACACCTGTCCCTAACTCTACCCTTAAACTTACCCACACCACCACACCTGTCCTTAACCCTACCCTTAAACTTATCCATACCACCACACCTGTCCCTAACTCTACCCTTAAACTTACCCACACCACCACACCTGTCCCTAACCCTACCCTTAAACTTACCCATACCACCACACCTGTCCCTAACCCTACCCTTAAACTTACCCACACCACCACACCTGTCCCTAACCCTACCCCTAAACTTACCCACACCACCACACCTGTCCCTAATACTACCCTTAAACTTACCCATACCCCCACACCTGTCCCTAACCCTACCCTTAAACTTACCCACACCACCACACCAAGTCCCTAACTCTACCCTTAAACTTACCCACACCACCACACCTGTCCTTAACCCTACCCTTAAACTTATCCATACCACCACACCTGTCCCTAACTCTACCCTTAAACTTACCCACACCACCACACCTGTCCCTAACCCTACCCTTAAACTTACCCGTACCAACATACCTGTCCCTAACCCTACCCTTATACTTACCCACACCACCACACCTGTCCCTAACTCTACCCTTAAACTTATCCACACCACCACACCTGTCCCTAAGCCTACCCTTAAACTGACCCAAACCACCACACCTGTCCCTAACCCTACCCTTAAACTGACCCATACCACCACACCTGTTCCTAACCCTACCCTTATACTTACCCACACCACCACACCTGTCCCTAACTCTACCCTTAAACTTATCCACACCACCACACCTGTCCCTAAGCCTACCCTTAAACTGACCCAAACCACCACACCTGTCCCTAACCCTACCCTTAAACTTACCCACACCCCCACACCTGTCCCTAACCCTACCCTTAAACTTACCCACACCACCACACCTGTCCCTAACCCTACCCTTAAATTGACCCACACCACCACACCTGTCCCTAACCCTACCCTTAAACTTGCCCACACCACCACACCTGTCCCTAACCCTACCCTTAAACTTACCCACACCACCACACCTGTCCCTAACCCTACCCTTAAACTTACCCACACCACCACACCTGTCCCTAACCCTACCCATAAACTTACCCATACCACCACACCTGTCCCTAACTCTACCCTTAAACTTACCCACACCACCACACCTGTCCTTAACCCTACCCTTAAACTTATCCATACCACCACACCTGTCCCTAACCCTACCCTTAAACTTACCCACACCACCACACCTGTCCCTAACCCTACCCTTAAACTTACCCACACCACCACACCTGTCCCTAATACTACCCTTAAACTTACCCATACCCCCACACCTGTCCCTAACCCTACCCTTAAACTGACCCATACCACCAAACCTGTCCCTAACTCTACCCTTAAACTTACCCACACCACCACACCTGTCCCTAACCCTACCCTTAAACTTACCCACACCACCACACCTGTCCCTAATACTACCCGTATCCCACCTCAATATCAGCAAAGGTGTTTTGCAATACAATTTGAACACAGTAAGTACATTGTACTTATTTTCTGATGTAAGTACATAGTACTTAAGGCCACCTAATATAAAGTGGGGCCGACTTAACATGTAAATCACTTGCGCGAATCGCGTCATTCGCGTCTCACTATAAGTCTCACTACTCTTTATTGTATAAAAGCACAACATTTTGTTTTTATTGTGAGTGTAAAAACAGACCCTTTGCAGTTTCCAATGATTCTTACTCTTATCGGTATGGCCATGAATGACGGAGTGTTTTAAGTTGTTTCCGCTGTTATAATGAGACTTTGTGCCGATTTGTGTCGTCTAAGTCTCACTACAGTCCAGTGATGGAGTATGCGTGTCCTGGAAATGGGATGTACCGAACCGTGTCCATGTTCTGTGTACCATTACAGCCCTACTTAAATATGTTTTTAGTAGTATTTTGCTAGCCATTCACCTTCGTGGTGACGTTGACATGAGCCGCCCGCTGCAGAAGAAGAGCCGCCATCTCGCTGTGTCCCTCCTGGGAGGCCAGATGCAGCGGCATCACCCCCTGTTTGGTCTGGATGTTGGTTTCCGCTCCGTACTGGAAGAGTGTGGTGGCTATTTCCATCTGATTCTTCTTGGCTGCGATATGAAGGGGAGTGTATCCATTCTACGTGAACGGAGGACAGATTCAGAGCACAGTTAGACTGGTGTGACTGGAGAGACTATTCATATCGTCCATGTTTTGTTCACATCTTCTCACCTTGGCTGTGGCGTGGGGAGACGCCCCTTTGTCCAAAAGCAGGAGCGCCACCTTCTGGTTATCATAGTGAGCAGCGACATGTAGAGGAGTGAGACCGTTCTGCTGGGACGAGGGTCAGTGCGACATGATTACGGGGGAACTGTTAGCGTGGAAAAGCATTAAACCAAACCCAACGACACACATCTGACGTTAGCAGGGGTTATTAGAGCGTGTTTAGTTTGAAGGTTATCGACTATATTAGAGTGCAAGCTCGAGAGCAATCAAAACCTGGCTCCTTATTAAAGAAAAGAGGAAGAAAATAATGTAGTTTCCTTTTCTTAACAGAATGTTATCTGTAAGTGGAACGATGCTTACCAGCACTCTTGCAGTCAACATAGCCTCAATGTGGTTCTTTTAAACAACATCCCAAACATTTGATGAATTCGACAAGCCTTTATCTAAAATCTACAACAGATTGAGAGTTGGGTTTGTTTGTGTGTACCTTCCCAGCGGAGTCCGGCGGGGCCCGGCGTTGCAGAAGTAGTTTGGCCACATCCAGGCTACCGTATTTTGATGCCACATGTAAAGGCGTGAACCCTTTCTGTAGATATTTAAACAGAACATATGATATAATATAGTAGATTTCATCATACACAATACAAATATACCGTTTTGACAAACGTATGGGCAGAAAAGCGATGAAAAGTTAAATTAGATTTTTTCTAACAATCAAATATTTGTCCCGATCTGAGGTGCGCTCCCCAACATCAATTTATGATTTTAATAAATATAATCGCATACTGTTTTATTATATGCACTGAGGTGAAAATAATATCTGCCAGATATTACACAGTGCACAGAAAATACTGCTATTTACTGCCTAATAATAACTAAATTTACACAAATGAACCAGTGTCAAATGACATTTGCATGTCATAAGTTGTTGTGAGAGTTGTTTGTGAGTCTCTTGTTTGTCCTGCACTGCAAAAAATGCTTTTCTTACTTAGTATTTTTGTCTTGTTTTCAGTCCAAATATCTATAAAATATTACATTAAGAAGCATTTACTAGACAAGCAAAGGTTTTTGTCTTGTTTTGGGGGGAAATGAAGCAAATAAGCAAAATAATCTTGTTTTCTGTTTGAATTAAGATTATTTTACCTACCCCATTGGCAGATTATTTTGCTTATTTTAAGTTTAAGCTAAATTTTGAGTTATTTTCCCCCCAAATAAGACAAAAACTTTTGCTTGTCTAGTAAATGCTTCTTGATGTAAGATTTTTTAGATATTTGGACTGAAAACATAACAAAAATACTAAGTAAGAAAAGCATTTTTTGCAGTGTGAGCATTTAACTCTTTCCCTGTCATTGACAAGTTTTTCCAGCAATCCGTGTTTTCACTGTTATACAGTAGGGGGCGCTATTACACATCTTCTGAAAGAGAACTGAATCTAAACAAGCACTAGAAGCATTGCTGACGCACATGTAAAAATCACAAAATCATCAAACATCACACAGCATATAAATCAAAACTGCCTAATGCTACTGAAGGAAACATTTATCTCGTGAAGAGGAAACGCCTGGGAGGTTTTGGGGGACTTTTTTTCTCAGCTTTTTGTTCAAAGTGTTGCTTTTTTATTAAAGGGTTAGTTCACCCAAAAATGTAAATTGTGTCATTAATGACTGAGCCTCATGTGGTTGGACACCCGTCAGACCTCCGTTCATCTTCAGACACAAATGAAGATATTTTAGTGTAAAGCTGATGCTCTGAAAGGCCTCCATTGGCTCAACTTTACACTCTCAAGACCCTTAAAAGACACTAAAGACTAAAGTTACAAAGTCCATCTCACTACAGCGGCTCTACAATAACTTTATGAAGACGAGAATAGTTTCTGTGCGCAAAAAAACCCTAAATAACGACTTACATAGTGATGACGATTTCAAAACACGGCCTCATGAAGCTTCGAAGCGTTATGAATCAGTGAGTCGATTCAGCGGTTCAGAGCGTTATGAATCAGTGAGTCGATTCAGCGGTTCAGAGCGTTATGAATCAGTGAGTCGAATCAGCGGTTCAGAGTGTTATGAATCAGTGAATCGATTCAGCAGTTTGAATCGCCAAATTTCAGCAGTTCCGAAATCATGAATCGACTCACTGATTCATAACGCTTCGAAGCTTCATGATGCCGTGTTTTGAAATCGTCATCACTATATAAGTCGTTATTTAGGGTTTTTTTGCGCACAAAAACTATTCTCGTCTTCATAAAGTTATTGTAGAGCCGCTGTAGTGAGATGGACTTTGTAACTTTAGTCTTTAGTGTCTTTTAAGGGTCTTGAGAGTGTAAAGTTGAGCCAATGGAGGCCTTTCAGAGCATCAGCTTTACACTAAAATATCTTCATTTGTGTCTGAAAATGAACGGAGGTCTGACGGGTGTCGAAAGACATGAGGGGAAGTAATTAATAACAGAATTTTCATTTTTGGGTGAACTAACCCTTTAAAGCATTAGGGTTGTAGAGCATGTGATGATCTCTGTATCTCTGTATTGTGTCCCAGCGTGGAGAGACCGCTCTGCACATGGCTGCCCGTGCTGGACAGATGGAAGTTGTTCGCTGTCTTCTGAGGAACGGAGCCATGGTGGATGCCAACCACACGGGTGACGGGTGTCCAACCACATGAGGCTCAGTCATTAATGACACAATTTACATTTTTGGGTGAACTAACCCTTTAAACTTACCCAAATTCAAGTGTTGATAAAAAGACTGCATGAAATCAGAATGAAATGTTTGTTTGTTTGTTTGTTTGTTTGTTTGTTTGTTTGTTTGTTTGTTTGTTCAAAAGCTTTCTTTTGATATATTGATACATGTTCAGATATTCATACAAAATATTCTGGGCGCCATGAAAATTATTCAAAACACTGCCGGTGAAAGAGATAAACTGCTCATTGTTCTTCAGAAAACTGGTCTTCCAGCTTATTTGACCCCTTTGAGATCCATCTGTTCACACTCATACACAACTATTACAAAAGGCCCAATCATTCACTGATGCTCAAAAAGGTAAAACACTCCATTAAGAAGCAGAACGTTTGAGCCGTGTGATTGGTGTAATTGCTCTTATTTTTTTTAAACGTACTGCAATTCAGAAGCTACACAAGATATGTGCATGTTTCCCAGAAGACAAAGCATTGGCAGATTCTGCAAGGTGTCTAAACTGGTGGTAAATCTGGCCTTCACTGACCTTGGTAGCTAAAGAGTGGGAAGCGCCAGCCTCCAACAGAACTGTGGTAACGTCCAGATGTCCCTCGCGCGCCGCGATGTGAAGAGGGGTGTAACCGTTCGTGGTGGCGGCGTCTGGGTGAGCCATGTGTTGTAGCAGGAGCTGGACTATCTCCGTCTTTCCCAGACGAGATGCGATGTGAAGCGGAGTCTGGTCCTCCTGTCGGGTGAGAGTTGTATGTGAGGTTAATCTGAGGCGGCACGATTAACCGAAAATAAACAAAAATGGCACATTTTAATTAAATAAGTCTATGTGCAGCACTGAGATCAGAGTAAACGCTGCTCCATCTCTGCCAAACATCCTAGGTTTTACCAAAAGAGAACATTTCATGACGATTTACTCCAAACTCACTCTATAACGCCAGTCGGGTGTTTGAAAAAACCTCCTTTTGTGATCTTACGTGACTTTATAACCATTTATAGTATCATATAGGGTGATAAAGACCAGATCGATTAGCATTGCATTATAAATATTAGGGATGCACCGAATCCAGATTTTTGGGTTTCGGCCGAATACCGAATCCACTGGTTAAGATTCGGCCGAATCTGTAACCGAATACCGAATCCTACTCCCATCCTCAGTCCATTATCACAGTAAACACATTAATGAAGTAAACAACGTCAACAGCAGTGCAGGGATGCTATTTAACCCAGTAAGCAAAATAATCAAACAGAAAACAAGATTATTTTGCTTGCCCATTGGCAGATTATTTTGCTTATTTTAAGCAAAAACTCCCTTGATTTTGAGTTATTTTCCCCCAAAACATAACAAAAACTTTTGCTTCTCTAGTAAATGCTTCTTAATGTAAGATTTTTTAGATATTTGGACTGAAAACAAGACAAAAATCCTAAGTAAGAAAAGCATTTTTTGCAGTGTACACCATATATTGTCGCAGTTGTGTGTTTATTATGTTTCCTCATCTAAAACGTGTCTGTATCTGCGTTTTATTCGGCTACATGCCTTCATCCATATGAGGCATTTCCTGGAACGTCATAAGTTTTATGACTTCTCTGAGTCTCAAGTGTGGCATTTCTGCGCGAGGGCGCCCTCTGGCTGCGAGTATGAATGAAACGGACATTACATGTATGCAGCGACCCACTTTTTTATGCAAAAATAGGAAAATGAATACTTCTCTCAAAAGAAATTTGAAGTAAACGTATGCAAATAGTTTTTCCCCAGTGTAGAGACGCATAAGATTTTCTGACAAAAATTGCAGTCACATATTTTATCATCATAATTTTAAAATTTATAATAAAACCTTAGAAATTTCTAAGAATTTATAGGAATATAAAGCTGTATTTTCAAGTGCGCGACCGAAGCGGATGCATGTTGTGATTGTGATATAAACAAAATTGACTTCAGAGGTGTTTTATACTCGTGCTGCAAAACACAGGACCTGTGTAGCAGCGGTGCTATGTGCAAAATAACTTAAAGCTACACTGTGTGATATTTTCCCCCATCTAGTGGTGAAAAGTATATGACCATCCAGTGAATATTAGTTTCTGTTCCTCTCAATTCTGATTTAACTCCTACGGTGGCCGTTTAAGTCCAAGATTAATATGGCTTTCAGTTGGACCTCGTCCACATTCGACACGGTGCCATCAAGTGTTAAAACGCCAAAGGCGAAGCTTGAATTTACGGGAATGTCCCTCTTTGGCTAATGTACTTTCAAGATGGAGGGGCAACATGGCGACCGGCATTCGAACCCTCACCCGTATGTGTTTACAATGATATATTATAAACTTACGAGAATACTTTATTACTTGAAAGAAGTAAATATACATTAATGAGCACATATATTTTTGAAAGAACTGAGTGTTTTTAGCTAAGAATAAACTAAAAAAGTTACACAGTGTAGCTTTAACGTGCAGTTTATTAGTGAGTATATGGCAGAAGGATTGCACACGCTCAATATTAAGCGCTGTTGAAGCAAGCCTCCGTCTTACCCTTGCTCTGGCATCCACCATGGCTCCGTTCCTCAGAAGACAGCGAACAACTTCCATCTGTCCAGCACGGGCAGCCATGTGCAGAGCGGTCTCTCCACGCTGGGACACAATACAGAGATACAGAGATCATCACATGCTCTACAACCCTAATGCTTTAAAGGGTTAGTTCACCCAAAAATGAAAATTCTGTTATTAATTACTTCCCCTCATGTGGTTGGACACCCGTCAGACCTCCGTTCATCTTCAGACACAAATGAAGATATTTTAGTGTAAATCTGATGCTCTGAAAGGCCTCCATTGGCTCAACTTTACACTCTCAAGACCCTTAAAAGACACTAAAGACTAAAGTTACAAAGTCCATCTCACTACAGCGGCTCTACAATAACTTTATGAAGACGAGAATAGTTTCTGTGCACAAAAAACCCTAAATAATGACTTATATAGCGATGACGATTTCAAAACACGGCCTCATGAAGCTTCGAAGCGTTATGAATCAGTGAGTCGATTCAGGGGTTTGGAGCGTTATGAATCAGTGAGTCGATTCAGCGGTTTGGAGCGTTATGAATCAGTGAGTCGATTCAGCAATTTGACACGTGATCCGAATCATGATTCGACTCACTGATTCATAACGCTCTGAACCGCTGAATCGACTCACTGATTCATAACGCTCCAAACCGCTGAATCGACTCACTGATTCATAACGCTCCAAACCGCTGAATCGACTCACTGATTCATAATGCTTCGAAGCTTCATGATGCCGTGTTTTGAAATCGTCATCACTATATAAGTCGTTATTTAGGTTTTTTTTGCGCACAGAAACTATTCTCGTCTTCATAAAGTTATTGTAGAGCCGCTGTAGTGAGATGGACTTTGTAACTTTAGTCTTTAGTGTCTTTTAAGGGTCTTGAGAGTGTAAAGTTGAGCCAATGGAGGCCTTTCAGAGCATCAGATTTACACTAAAATATCTTCATTTGTGTCTGAAGATGAACGGAGGTCTGACGGGTGTCCAACCACATGAGGCTCAGTCATTAATGACACAATTTTCATTTTTGGGTGAACTAACCCTTTAACCCCTTAACTGTCACCGTCCTGCAACCATGCCGCTCTTTTTTTTATTGCCTTTTTCATATCACATATTTTAGCAATCATCATTAATTAGGTATCATTCGTAAGCTTACAAACTCAAAATTCATCTTGTGAAAATTGGACATTGTGTTACTATAGAAACGGTACTTTAGATTGTTCTAGTGGGCTCCTCCCCTAGTGGGCGGGGTCAGGTTTCATATTACAACATTTTTTTGAACTACTTTATAATCAAAAGCTTTTCTAATGTCTCAAGATTCCATATTTGGTGACTATTATGTGATAGAAGTGATATTTTAACAAATTTATTCATTTGTAATGCATCAAAAAAGTGGATGTCACCAAGTGGCTGTTTTTGGTACAGCGCCTAAACAAAATCTCATGGGAACTTACATTTTTGTGATATCAACTTCAAATTTGAAACACAACTTGGTTAGACTTTGATTTTATAGTAATTTTATAGTAAATTATTTTGTAAAATATATATTTTATATAAAATATTTTTTTTTAGTATAGAACATTTGATTTACAGTACATTTAAACTTCCATAACTTTTTCATACTTTAATTTTTTTAAAGTGCTTTCACTTCAAATCTTCAAATAATCTTCTGAGTGTCTTCTTTAAAACAAGACCAAACTTAGGTCCAAAGCATTCTTGAATTACAACCATTTAGGTTTGGATAGTGCATTTTCACGTCTATTCTCAAAAAGGAGGGTGACAGTTAAGGGGTTAAATCATTTCGTTTCACAAGGCATCTTAATTATCCTGCCTCTTAAAATTCTTTGTTTTGAATGGTAGAATATAATAAAATATCCTTCACTGAAAAGGCATTTCTAACTTAAATTTCATTTAGGATACAGATGGATTGTGATAACACTGTTTTATGGCTAGTTTTCTTTATTTTATCATTATTATTTATAAAATGTATTATTTTACCTAATATTTGTGTGTACTACACATTTAGGGCAAGATTTACTAAACAGGTTAAGAGCGCACAATCCAGCCAAAAAAATGGCAATGTGAGTGGAAAGTTCAGTTCCCTTTCGTTCAGTCACTACGACGTACGTTAGTGACTAACGAATGGGGGTTTCGCTTAGAAGCCAATCATCTTCATTGTATTCAACAGCGCCCAATGGCAGTGCCAATGCCATGGGCATGCGGAATTTGCATGCGTAACTCCGCCCCACCTCGTGGGTATATAAGGAAGTACGCTGGCAACATCGCATTATGTTTCTGCTTTGGAGCCAAGAGGATCTCTTCACTCCTACAAGCCTGATCTGAGTCTTCGACAGCTTTTCGAGACGAGCAGCTTTCCAGAGGCGTTGGTGTTACGGCGCGTTCCAGTGATCTTCATACTTCCTGCTCTGCTGATCTGCGCAGTGGTCTGCTGACAGCTGGTGTGTTGGTCCCTGGGCGCTTCGGCGTTCTCTGCGAGGCTTCCTCTCATAAAAGAGCTTGCACGTGACGCGTCCTTTTCAGGATGTCTCGTCCGTGTACTTCTGGGTGTGGTCGGTTGCTTTCCTCCTTTGATGGGCACGAGCACTGTCTGGTATGTTTGGGCTTTCAGCATGCTCAGACAGCGTTCGTGGATGCGTCATGTTCTCACTGCGGGAACATGACCATCGCAATGTTGCGGTCAAGACTCCATGACCTTCGTTCTGAAGTGAGAGTCCCCTCTACCACACCCCGATCTACTGAGTCCCAGAGGCCCAGTACTTCGGCTGGTGGTCAGGGTGACTTGACGGTCACGGTGTGGAACAAAGCCCCGACGCTCATGCCTCGGGCCACACCCCCGTCTTGCACATTGCAACCCGCGAGTGATCAGACGCAGATCGCGGGGCCGGCTCCGGCCCCCCCGCGCATCTCGTTTGGCGCTCCAGAGGAGGATGCGATGTCGATCACCGCATCACAAGGTGGGCTCGAGTCCTCTGGAGATGATGACTCGGCTGTGCTGCCGCCCTCGGGCGTGCCAGCATTGCCCGAGTCAGATCCAGAGCTGACAGCCATGTTGTCTCGGGCAGCCGCGAGTTTAGGGATCGAGTGGAACCCTCCACCCTGTCCCGAACGCTCAAGGCTCGATGATTGGTTTTTGGGGGCTCGCGCTGACACCCGTCAGTCCTTGCCCTCAATACCTTTCTTTCCCGAGCTGCATGAGGAACTCACGCGGTCCTGGAAGTCCCCGTTGTCTTCCCGTGACCGTTCACTGACTTCCTCCGCCTTCTCCGTCCTCGATGGGGCGGCAGCTAAAGGGTACACTGGGGTCCCTCCAGTTGAACGTTCTGTTGCGATGCAACTGTGTCCTCAGAGCGCTTCAACCTGGCGTGGCGACCCTAAGCACCCCTCCAAAGCCTGTCGATTCACATCAACCTTGGTGTCGAAATCGCACAGAGCCGCGGGGCAGGCTGCCGCTTCGCTGCATGCCATGGCGATCCTTCAGGTCTACCAGGCCAGGATCCTCAAGGACATGCACGAGGGTGGAGTTGATCCGGGGCTCTTAAATGAGCTGCGTGCCGCCACCGACCTCGCTCTCCGGGCGACGAAGGTGACCGCACGCTCCCTGGGTCAAGTGATGTCCACAAATGTGGTCCAGGAGCGTCATCTGTGGCTGAACCTGGCCGATATGCGGGACACCGAGCGAACCCGTTTCCTCGATGCCCCCATATCCCAGGCCGGCCTCTTCGGCGGGGCGGTTGAGGACTTCGCCCAACAGTTCTCAATCGCCCAGAAGCAGACTGAGGCTATCAAGCACGTACTGCCCCGGCGGCCAGCTGCTGCCTCCACCCCGCCGCCGGCGCAGTCAACTCAGTCTGCTCCACGCCGAGGACGCCCTCCTAAGGCTCCCGCCCCTCCCACCCGGTCCAAGCAGCAGCCTTCACCCGGGCCGGGTCGCGGAGGAAGCCGTAGGAAGGCGTCCAAGTCCCCTCAGGCCGCCCCGCGCCCCGCTAAACGCCAGGCCAAGCGGCGCTCCTGAGACGGACGGCTCAGGGATGGGAAATTCTTTCAAGGAGATGGTGGCAGGACCACTCCTTCCCCCGGTGGAGGGCCGGGGGAGAATCCTTTGTTCAGCTGCTGGCCCCCGGGTCAGCAGCACCCTATGTTGGTCAAAGAAAGAATTAACACTCCCATCCCTGAGCCCACAGAGTCCGGTGATGACGGTGCGCGCCACCCACGGGTCCCGCCACTCGCATCCCACTCTGTCGCCAGCCTCCTGGCAGAGCAGACCCCAGTGGAACGCGCGTCCTTCCCTGGTCTCCTCTGTCAGGACGCAGCTGTCAACCGTGCCCCCGCACCGGGACGCCCCTCAGCCTCCCATGTCCGGGCCGGTGACGCTGCATCGCTGCAAGCCCACACCGGGTACGTCTGTACACCGTATGACCCCGCTGGTGCAGTTTCTGGATGTCTGGCTTCAGCTTCCAGGGCTGTCCCGCTGGGTCGAGCGGACCGTCAGGCGCGGCTATGCGATTCAGTTCGCACAGGTTCCTCCCTGCTTCCAGGGAGTCCGTTCCACCATGATCGGGGCCAACGCCCCCGTCATGCGAGCGGAGATTGCCACCCTACTGGCGAAGGGTGCGATCGAACCTGTCCCTCCAGCCGAGATGAATTACGGGTTTTACAGCCCGTACTTCATTGTACCCAAAAAGACCGGTGGGCTACGGCCAATCCTGGACCTGCGCATCTTGAACCGTTACCTTCACCGGTTTCCGTTCAAGATGTTGACAGCGAAACGCCTTTTCGAATGCGTTCGTCCACACGATTGGTTTGCAGCGATCGACCTGAAGGACGCCTACTTCCATGTCTCCATTTTGCCTCGACACAGACCGTTCCTACGGTTTGCTTTCGAGGGGCGGGCATATCAGTACGCGGTTCTACCATTCGGGCTATCTCTGTCCCCTCGCGTCTTTACGAAGATTGCCGAGGCAGCCCTTGCGCCCCTTCGGCAGCACGGGGTCCGCATCCTGAATTACCTCGACGACTGGCTCATACTGGGTCCCTCTCGAGAGCAGGTTTGCGGACACAGAGATCTGGTGCTCCATCACCTAGCCCGTCTGGGCCTTCGGGTCAACTGGGAGAAGAGCAAACTTTGCCCCGCGCAGAGGATCTCTTTTCTCGGTATGGATATCGACTCGGTCGCCATGTGCGCGCAGCTTTCGAGCGAGCGCGCGCAGTCTCTGCTGACTGCCCTTCGACTAGTCGAGGGCCAGAGTGCGGTTCCACTGAAACATTTTCAGAGGCTCCTGGGGCATATGGCATCTGCAGCCGCGGTAACGCCGCTCGGATTGCTTCATATGAGACCGCTTCAGCACTGGCTACGCGATCGAGTCCCGAGATGGGCATGGCGGTCTGGCACGCTCCGGGTACAAGTGACTCGGGCCTGCTTACAGACACTCACCCCGTGGTCGAACCTCAAGTTTCTACGGACCGGAGTGTCCTTAGAACGAGCTTCCAGGCATATTGTTGTGACAACAGATGCATCATCCACGGGCTGGGGTGCCATGTGCAATGGACAAGCAGCCGCGGGCTCCTGGACAGGACCCCAGCGTCTTCTGCATGTCAATTGCCTCGAGTTACTGGCTGTACGGTTCGCCCTGCACCGCTTCCGAGCGTTGCTGAGGGGTCAACATGTGCTAGTCAGGACAGACAACACGGCCGTAGTAGCGTACATCAACCACCAGGGCGGTCTACGCTCCCGCCGTATGTCTCAACTCGCCCGCCATCTCGTTTTGTGGAGTCAGAAGCGCCTGAGGTCCCTTCGTGCTGTCCACATCCCGGGAGACCTGAACTGTGCAGCCGACGAGCTCTCACGGTTTCAGCCTCTCCCCGGAGAATGGAGACTCCACCCCCAGACGGTCCAGCTGATATGGGAACGGTTCGGCGACGCACAGGTAGATCTGTTTGCCTCCCAGAACTCTTCCCATTGCTCCCTGTATTATTCCCTGACCGAGGGCACCCTCGGCACGGATGCACTGGCGCACAGCTGGCCGTCAGGGCTACGCAAGTATGCGTTTCCCCCAGTGAGCCTTCTTGCACGGGTACTGTGCAAGATCAGGGAGGACAAGGAGCAGGTCATTTTAGTCGCCCCGTACTGGCACGGCCAGACCTGGTTCCCCGAACTCTTACTCCTTGCGACAGCCCCTCCCTGGCCTATTCCTCTGAGACCGGACCTCCTGACTCAGAGACGGGGCACCTTTTGGCACCCGCGTCCAGCGTTCTGGAAGCTCCACGTGTGGCTTCTGGACGGGACACGGCAGGTTTGAGTAGCCTTCCACCTGCGGTGGTCGCTACCATCACTTCCGCTAGAGCTGAGTCTACACGACGTCTCTACGCGTTGAAGTGGAACCTCTTCGTCACATGGTGCTCTTCCCGCCAAGAAGACCCCTGGAAATGCCCGATCGGGTCCGTGCTATCGTTTCTCCAGGAGGGGGTGGAGCGAAGGCTGTCTCCCTCCACCCTTAAAGTTTACGTGGCCGCAATATCTGCCTACCACGATCTCCTGGGAGACAAAAAGGTAAGTCAGCACGACCTGGTCATCAGGTTCCTGAGGGGAGCGAGGAGACTGAATCCTCCTCGCTCTCCTCTCGTTCCCTCTTGGGACCTCTCAGTAGTCTTAAGTGCTCTGCAGAGGCCTCCCTTTGAGCCTTTGCGGTCGGCCGAGATTAAGTTCTTGTCTATGAAGACGGCTCTGCTGACCGCATTGGCCTCGCTTAAGAGGGTCGGGGACCTGCAAGCATTTTCGGTTGACGAAGCGTGCCTTGAGTTCGGGCCGGCTAACTCTCACGTGATCCTGAGACCCCGGCCCGGATATGTGCCCAAGGTTCCTACCACTCCGTTCCGAGATCAGGTGGTGAACCTGCAAGCGCTGCCTTTGGAGGAGGCAGACCCAGCCTTGGCATTGCTCTGTCCAGTACGCGCTCTCCGCGCTTACGTAGACAAGACGCAGTGTTTCAGGACCTCAGACCAGCTCTTTGTCTGTTATGGTGGAGAGCGGAAGGGAAGTGCTCTCTCAAAGCAGAGGTTGTCTCACTGGGTGGTGGACACCATTGTTTTGGCTTACCAGCAGCAAGGTCGACCATGTCCCCTTGGTGTGAGGGCACACTCCACCCGGAGTGTGGCCTCCTCTTGGGCTCTAGCGCATGGCGCCTCGCTAACAGACATCTGCAGAGCTGCAGGCTGGGCGACACCCAACACATTCGCCAGATTCTACAATCTCCGAGTGGAGCCAGTGTCCGACTTTGTACTCGCCCCCCCGAGGGGCCGGTAATGGGCCAGGCTCAGGTGTCTTCGCTTGCTCGCCATTCCACTCCCAGGACTGGATACGTGCGATAATTTCCTCAGGTGAGCTCCCCGAGAGCCCTGAGCTCCTCCAGCACTGCTGACGCCGACATCAGTTCAGTCTGCCCTTTCGAGCCCAGACCCTCATGTCCGGCCAGGTGCTCCGTGTGCATGGTTCCCCTCCGGCGACCCCCACACGAGTATTCCCACCGTAAGCCTCCTCAGTGAGCAGGTGTCTTTCCCTTGGCAAGTCCCTGCCACACCTAGGGTTAAAAATCCACCTTCGGCTGGTACCCTAGAGATCTTCCATATGCAGCCCACAGCGGGTCATATGTGTATTCTCTAAGTCCTCCCCACGGGTAGGCATCTTGGCATTCCCTCACTGGGATATGCTTCCCAGTGTACCTTGGTAATCCTGTGATAAGTGGGAGTCCTAGGGCCTTAAGTGGCGGGATCTCACACTTACGCAGGGCACTGGATGACAGCTGAGTGGCGCTGTTTTACAGGTTCCCCCATTCGTTAGTCACTAACGTACGTCGTAGTGACTGAACGAAAGGGAACGTCCGGTTACGTATGTAACCCTCGTTCCCTGAGGAGGGAACGGAGACGTACGTTTCCTTAGCCACCTCAGCTGTGCTGCCTGGAACGCGGAGTTCAGTCTTGGCTCCTGCAGCAGTAACATAATGCGATGTTGCCAGCGTACTTCCTTATATACCCACGAGGTGGGGCGGAGTTACGCATGCAAATTCCGCATGCCCATGGCATTGGCACTGCCATTGGGCGCTGTTGAATACAATGAAGATGATTGGCTTCTAAGCGAAACCCCCATTCGTTAGTCACTAACGTACGTCTCCGTTCCCTCCTCAGGGAACGAGGGTTACATACGTAACCGGACGTTTTCAGTATTAGAACATGGACACAGCCGGATAATTTCCATAATGACCAGTGCAATTTACCAAGAGCAACGCAAATTAGCGTCTGTTTTTTGGGGGGGCATTAAGTAATGGCGCAAACACCAGTAAATTGACGAGCGCAAAACTTAGTAAATCACCTCATGATTCATTTAAATCCTCTCCTCACATACAGTAAATACTGCGTCTGAAAGGGAAACTCCTACATTTGCATACGCAATAAGGTCAGCCGCAGAAATATGTATAATAATAAATATATTATAATAAATATAATAATATAAGGTCCATGCCTTTACAGCGCTAATGTTTCACTGCGTGTCTTCAGTAAATCCTGACAGTCGTTTGCGCTGGAGCAAGCTCTTAGTAAATCTGGCCCATGATGTTTATTGGAGTATTGAGCTGTTAGTTTAACAACATGCAAACAATAAACTCTATTGAAAATCAATGACAAGCTGATTGTGTGGCATTCTGAGTTATATAGAAACCTCCACATTGGTCAATTCAGGTCACATGATGTGTTCACTCACTATGTTGCTGACATCAGGCGAAGCTCCATTCTGCAGGAGCAGGAGAACGATGTTGAGGTGGCCCATGAAAGCCGCCACATGGATCGGTGTGAGACCAGACTAGAGAGAGAGTGAAGACGTTAGCCTCAGTATCCAATCAGACAGTACGTAAAACATAACTGGCACGACGATGATTTTGGACGAAACGTAAAAAATCATAACTGGTGCAACGAGGACGTCAGATGTAGCGTAAAAAAACGTAATTGGCACAACGATGACATCGGACATAGTGTAAAAAAACTTAACTGGCACGACAATGATTTCGGACGTAGTGTAAAAAAGCGCAACTGGCACAACGATGACGTCGGACGTAGTGTAAAAAAACGTAACTGGCACAACGATGATGTCGGATGAAACATAAAAAAGCATAACTGCCGCAACGATGACATCGGACATAGTGTAAAAAAACGTAACTGGCACGACAATGATTTCGGACGTAGTGTAAAAAAGCGCAACTGGCACAACGATGACGTCGGACGTAGTGTAAAAAAACGTAACTGGCACAACGATGATGTCGGATGAAACATAAAAAAGCATAACTGCCGCAACGATGACATCGGACATAGTGTAAAAAAAACGTAACTGGCACGACAATGATTTCGGACGTAGTGTAAAAAAGCGCAACTGGCACAACGATGATGTCGGACGTAGTGTAAAAAAACGTAACTGGCACAACGATGATGTCGGATGAAACATAAAAAAGCATAACTGCCGCAACGATGACATCGGACATAGTGTAAAAACTTAACTGGCACGACGATGATGTCGGACGAAACGTAAAAAAGCGCAACTGGCACAACGATGACGTCGGACGTAGTTTTAAAAAAACGTAACTGGCACAACGATGATGTCGGATGAAACATAAAAAAGCATAACTGCCGCAACGGTGACATCGGACGTAGTGTAAAAAAACGTCACTGGCACAACGATGATGTCGGATGAAACATAAAAAAGCATAACTGCCGCAACGATGACATCGGACATACAGTAGTGTAAAAAAGTGCAACTGGCACAACGATGACGTCGGACGTAGTGTAAAAAAACGTAACTGGCACAACGATGATGTCGGATGAAACATAAAAAAGCATAACTGCCGCAACGATGACATCGGACATAGTGTAAAAAAACGTAACTGGCACGACAATGATTTCAGACGTAGTGTAAAAAAGCACAACTGGCACAACGATGACGTCGGACGTAGTGTAAAAAAACATAACTGCCGCAACGATGATGTCGGATGAAACATAAAAAAGCATAACTGCCGCAACGATGGCATCGGACATAGTGCAAAAAAACGTAACCGGCACGACAATGATTTTGGAGGTAGTGTAAAAAAGCGCAACTGGCACAACGATGAGGTCGGACGTAGTGTAAAAAAACATAACTGGCACGACGATGATGTCGGACGAAACGTAAAAAAGCATAACTGCCGCAACGATGACATCGGACATAGTGTAAAAAAACGTAACTGGCACGACAATGATTTCGGACGTAGTGTAAAAAAGCACAACTGGCACAACGATGACGTCGGATGTAGTGTAAAAAAACGTAACTGGCGCAACGATGATGTCGGATGTAACATAAAAAAGCGCAGCAGCCCCAACGATGACATCGGACATATTGTAAAAAAGCGTAACTTGCACAACGATGATGTCGGACGTAATGTAAAAAAGCGCAACTGGCACAACGATGATGTCGGACGTAGTGTATAAAAGCGCAGCTGCCCTAACTATGACATCGGACATATCGTAAAAAAGCATAACTTGCACAACGATGATGTCGGACATAGTGTAAAAAAGCGCAACTGGCACAACGATGATGTCGGACGTAGTGTAAAAAAGCGCAGCTGCCCTAACTATGACATCGGACATATCGTAAAAAAGCATAACTTGCACAACGATGATGTCGGACATAGTGTAAAAAAGCGCAACTGGCACAACGATGATGTCGGTCGTAGTGTAAAAAAGCGCAGCTGCCCCAACGATGACATCGGACATATCGTAAAAAAGCATAACTTGCACAAGGATGATGTCGGACGTAGTGTAAAAAAGCGCAGCTGCCCCAATGATGACATCGGACATATCGTAAAAAAGCGCAGCTGCCCCAACGATGACATCGGACATAGCGTAAAAAGCGTAACTTGCACAACGATGATGTCGGATGTAGCTTAAAAAAGCCTAACTGCCGCAACGACGACATCGGACATAGCGTAAAAAGCGTAACTTGCACAACGATGATGTCGGACGTAGCTTAAAAAAGCCTAACTGCCGCAACGATGACATCGGCCATAGCTTAAAAAGCGTAACTGGCACAACGATGACGTCGGACATATCGTAAAAAACTTAACTGGCACGACGATGACGTCGGACATATGGTAAAAAACGTAACTGGCACGAAGATGACGCCGGAAATAGTGTAAAAAAGCGTAACTGGCACAACGATGATGTCGGACATATCGTAAAAAAACGTAACTGGCACGATGATGATGTCTGACGTAGCGTAAAAAACGTAAATAGCACGACAATGATTTCGGACATAATCTAAAAAAGCGCAACTGCCCCAACGATGACATTGGACATATCGTTAAAAAACTTAACTGGCACGACGATGACTTCGGGCATTTCGGAAAAAAGCGTAACTGGCACAAGGATGATGTCTGACGTAGCGTAAAAAACTTAACTGGCACGACGATGATTTCGGACATAATATAAAAAAGCGCAACTAACTCAACGATGACGTCGGACATATCGTAAAAAAACATAACTGGCATGACGATGACGTCGGACATATCGTAAAAAAACGTAACTGGCACAACGATGATGTCTGAAGTAGCGTAAAAAACGTAACTGGCACGACGATGATTTCAGACATAATATAAAAAAAACGCAACTGCCCCAACGATGACATCGGACATATCGTAAAAAAGCGTAACTGGCACGACGATGACATCGGACATATCATAAAAAAGCGTAACAGGCACGACGATGATTTGGGACGTAATATAAAAAAGCGCAACTGCCCCAACGATGACATCGGAAATATCGTAAAAAACGTAACTTGTACAACGATGATGTCGGACGTAGCGTAAATAAAAGTGTAACTGCCGCAACAATGACATCAGACATATTGTAAAAAAGCATAACTGGCACATGTTGACACCAAACTACACAGATAACTAAAACCTTTACGCTAAAATTAGAGGAAACGTCTCCATGCTCATACCTCAGTGATGGCCTGAATGAACGCTCCATACTTGATCAAGAGCTCCATCACCTTGACTCTGTTTTTCTTACAGGCAATGTGTAGAGGAGTGAAACCGTTCTGAAAAGAAACAAGCACAGCGATTAACAAAAGCTCTATAGCGGACACAAGCCTCTCAGCCATCAGAATGCATGTACCAGTGCTCGAGCGTTGGGATTGGCCCTCTTGTCCAGCAGGAGTTTGGTCACTCTGTAGTGGCCGCAGTGGGCGGCAACATGGAGGGCCGTCAGGTAGTCGAGTGTGACATCATCAACAGGCGCCTTGTGCTGGAGCAGGTGTTTGACACACTCCACATGGTCACCCTGCGCTGCCATGTGGAGCGGAGATAAACCGTTCTACACAGAGAAGAAAAGAGAGAGAGATCAATCACTTTATCATTGAGCCTTGAGACTTTAAAGGGTTTGTTCACCCAAAAATGTAAATTGTGTCATTAATGACTGAGCCTCATGTGGTTGGACACCCGTCAGACCTCCGTTCATCTTCAGACACAAATGAAGATATTTTAGTGTAAATCTGATGCTCTGAAAGGCCTCCATTGGCTCAACTTTACACTCTCAAGACCCTTAAAAGACACTAAAGACTAAAGTTACAAAGTCCATCTCACTACAGCGGCTCTACAATAACTTTATGAAGACGAGAATAGTTTTGGTGCGCAAAAAAACCCTAAATAACGACTTATATAGTGATGACGATTTCAAAACACGCCATCATGAAGCTTCGAAGCGTTATGAATCAGTGAGTCGATTCATGATTCAGATCGCGTGTCAAACCGCCAAACTGCTGAAATTTGGCGATTCAAATCGCTGAATCGACTCACTGATTCATAACACTCCAAACCGCTGAATCGACTCACTGATTCATAACGCTCTGAACCGCTGAATCGACTCACTGATTCATAACGCTCCGAACCGCTGAATCGACTCACTGATTCATAACGCTCCGAACCGCTGAATCGACTCACTGATTCATAACACTCCAAACCGCTGAATCGACTCACTGATTCATAACACTCCAAACCGCTGAATCGACTCACTGATTCATAACGCTCTGAACCGCTTAATCGACTCACTGATTCATAACGCTCCGAAGCTTCATGATGCCGTGTTTTGAAATCGTCATCACTATATAAGTCGTTATTTAGGGTTTTTTTGCGCACAGAAACTATTCTCGTCTTCATAAAGTTATTGTAGAGCCGCTGTAGTGAGACGGACTTTGTAACTTTAGTCTTTAGTGTCTTTTAAGGGTCTTGAGAGTGTAAAGTTGAGTCAATGGAGGCCTTTCAGAGCATCAGATTTACACTAAAATATCTTCATTTGTGTCTGAAGATGAACGGAGGTCTGACGGGTGTCCAACCACATGAGGCTCAGTCATTAATGACACAATTTACATTTTTGGGTGAACTAACCCTTTAAAGGTGCAGTGTGTAAGTTTTAGCGGCATCTAGCGGTGAGGTTGTGTACAGCAGTTTGTCTCTTTACCCTGCAAAAAAAGCTCTTCTTACTTAGTAATTTTGTCTTGTTTCTAGTCTAAATATCTAAAAATTCTTAAATCAAGATGCATTTACTCGATAAGTAAAATTACATAAGATATTTTTTCTTGTTTTCTGGGGGGAAAAAATCTGTTTGGGACAGAAACAAGAAACAAGATTTCAATCAGAAATAAGATTATTTTTCTCACCCCATTGGCAGATAATTTTGCTTTTTTTAAGCAAAAACTCACTTAATTTTGATTTTATTTTCAAGAAAACAAGAAAAAATATATTATGCCATTTTACTTATCTAGTAAACGCATCTAGATTTAAGAATTTGTAGATATTTAGACTAGAAACAAGACAAAATTACTAAGTAAGAAGAGTGTTTTTTGCAGTGTAGGGCTACTGTAGAAACATGACGGCACAAAATGGCGGCTTCACTGTAAGGGACCCGCAGTGTGAGTAGATAGAAACGGCTCATTCTCAGGTAATAAACACATAACGGTTCATTATACACCAGTTATGGATATTATATTATCCTCATAAATACTACACACTGCACCTTTAAGAAGAGAGAAAAGTAAACTGTTGCTGGTAAGCGTTAAGGAACATTATAATATAAAGTAGCCAGGGCCTAATATTAACACTCGTCACTAGTGAACACTGCGCATTGCTGGACTATTTCTTTTCATTTCGCATTGTTTCATTTAAAGGTCCTGTTTTTCCTGTTTTTTTTTAAAGCTTTGATTGTGTTTACAGTGTGCAATATAACATGTGTTCATGTTTCACGTGTAAAAAAACTGTATTTTTCACACAATTTACTGATCTGTATTCCGCTGTTTTCACTGTCCTAAAAACGGCTTGAAAGATTTCCCTGTTCTATGAAGTCCCTCCTTCAGAAACACGTAACGAGTTCTGATTGGGCCAGCGGTTCCTGTGTTGTGATTGGTTGCCCGGAAAGGTCACGCCTCTTACCATAACGGGGAGATGAACGCGCTCAAACTAAAGCCCCTGAAGGCCAAACAAAGGTGATTTGACTCCGGGATGAAAATAACAGCGTCTGAACGACATGGCGACAAACGCAACCGAACGCAACACTTCCTCTTCTCCACGTGGGAGCGCAACAAGACCACGCCCCCTTTTCCGCATATTCTTGTGGGCGGAGTTTAGTCAACAAACTGTTCTACTGACGTCATTAAAGCAGGAAGTACAGGGATGTAGTCCAAACCGGCCGTTCGCTGTAGGCTTTGAAAGGGAACTTCTGTTAAATAAAATATCTCGCTTGGCATTGAACTTTGAGCTTTATAATTTTACAGGTATTATTTATGCTCTAACAGCAACATTACACACTAACTAAAGTTTGAAAAATGGGATCACGAAGAACAGGACCTTTAAAAGTGGACATTTCAAGATTCCTATACTCATATTTCTCATGTGTGTGAGCCTGCAGAGTTTGGGTTTATTTATGAGACGTGTTCAAGAGCAATCGCGATCGCGCCGGCGCCTCCAAGTCACGATTATTGTCTGCTAGATTTGCTTCTTATTTATTAAATCCAGGCGATTGGCTGATGAAATATTGATTAAAATTAAGACACAATTTATAAAAAACTAAATTCACATTAAAGAAAGTCTTTCTACAAAACAAAACTTAATGAAGTGGTCAAAATCATCTCTGACCTTCTGACATATTGCGCATCTTTGCACTTTTCGTAATCAATATAGCCGAGATGACATTTAAAAATAACATTATAATATTTAAACATAAACAGGAGCTTCCTGTAAATGCTCTGAGAGTCTGAACCGTACAGAAAATGCTTGAACACTAGAAACCAACCGAACATTTGTTCAGTTTGATCCGGACTCTTTTCGTCTGTTTGGTCCTGACCGTGGTCAAGGGAGGTTTCACACCTGTTATTTTGATTCAGACCAAACAGAAAAGTCCGAAAATCCGGACCAAACAAGGTATCCGTGGCCCTTAGTACTAAACTGAGCTCTCTTTCACGTCTTCTTGCGCTTGAACAGACAAATTCACTCAAAATTATGTTAAAAAGTAGTGAGTATCCTCATAAACACAGTCGGTTCACTGCAAAAAATGCTTTTCTTACTTAGTATTTTTGTCTTGTTTTCAATCCAAATATCTAAAAAATCTTACTTTAAGAAGCATTTACTAGACAAGCAAAAGTTTTTGACTTGTTTTGGGGGGAAATAACTCAAATTAAGGGAGTTTTTGCTTAAAACAAGCAAAATAATCTGCCAATGGGGTAAGCAAAATAATCTTAATTCAAACAGAAAACAACATTTTTTTGCTTACCTCATTGGCAGATTATTTAGCTTATTTTAAGCAAAAACTCACTTAATTTTGAGTTATTTTCCCCCAAAACAAGACAAAAACTTTTGCTTGTCTAGTAAATTCTTCTTAACGTTAGATTTTTTTTATATTTGGACTGAAAACAAGACAAAAATACTAAGTAAGAAAAGCATTTTTTGCAGTGTTCTTAAGTGAATGTAAACAGTAGAGACAGTAAACGTGTGTGTATCAGTGTATTAGAGCCGTGTGTTCACTCTTAAAGTGACAGTAGCCTAATATTCCTGCTGATGTTCATCAAACAACAACAGACGGAGTAAATCAATAACTGCTCTTAATTAATAAGGGTGTTTAATTTATACAGTGAAGTGTTATTTTACATTTGCTTACTTTATTACATTTCTGTGCCTGAAAATTGTGAATTGTTTCATGGCCGGTGAAACACATTTATGTTACAGTGTGTAATAGAGAATACTTCAGGTATTGGGATGTGATTTAGAACAGTGACACTTCTATAATATATTCTAATTGTCTACCTTGGTTCTGGCCAGCATCGGTGCTCCTCGCTCCAGCAAGAGCTCCACTGCGGTGTCATGGCCACTTCTCGCTGCGCAGTGTAAAGGTGTGAGGCCATCCTGCAACACACACACACACACACACACACCTCCAGGTCACATCAGTAATGCCATTACAAAGCACTTTGGGACTATAAACACCTCACACAAACACGAGCTGTCACATCCATTCCCTTAACCTCCACACACTCAACCACTGCAGTACAGTAGACATCATCGCTGACGACACATAAAGTCTGAAACAACAGAGCGTGAGGTGTGTGTGTGTGTGTGTGTGTGTGTGTGTGTGTGTGTGTGTGTGTGTGTGTGTGTGTGTGTGTGTGTGTGGGATGATGATACATCAGACACTGCAGGAGGGAGACTGCAGAAGAAAGGGACAGAACACAACCAGCTGGACTCCACACTGCAGTCAAACTCTGAACAACAACACAGCCAGTCATGGCTTTCATCAGACCACACACACACACACACACACACACACACACACAACACAAGAACGCACACTCTCACACACACACACAAACTCTCGCACACGCACACGCACACACAAACAAACACACACTCTTGCACAAAACACACAAGCACACACACTCTCTCTCACACACACAAACACAGAAACACACACACACACGCACACACACAAACACACTCACACACTCCACACATACACACAAGCACACTCACACACAGACACACGCTCTCTGTCACACACGCACACACACACACACACACACACGCTCACACACAAACAAACACACACTCACACACACATACACACACACACGCTCACACACAAACAAACACACACACACAAGCACACGCACTCCACACACACACACACACACACACACACACACACACACTCCACACACACACATGTTTGTTTTTGTGAAATGTGAGGACATTCCATAGGCGTAATGGTTTTTATACCGTACAAACTGTATTTTCTATCCCCTTACACTGACCCTAAACCTACCCATCACACACACACACACACTGCCCCTGCCCCTAAACCTACCCATCACACACACACACACACACACACACACACACACACACACACACACACTGCACATTTTACTTTCTGTGAAAAAAACCTCATTCTGTGATTTATAAGCATTTTGAAAAGTGAGGACATGGGGAACGTCCTCATATTTCACCCTCTTTTTGTAATACCCATGTCATTATACACATTTGTGTCCTGATATTTCACAAAAACATGCCCACACACACACACTCACACACACACTCACACAGTGACTCATCATCAGAGGCAACTGCACATGGGAACTATGATTTCAACAAGAAGTGTTTCTATGATAATCTATAAATACACATTACATTTCTAGCATTAAAATATGTTGGTGCATTAAAGCCCGGGATGGCACTGGAATGGGATTAAACACACTTCACACACACACACACTCACACACACACACTCACACTCACACACATACACACACACACACACACACACACACACACACACACACACACACACACACACACACACACACACACACACACACACACAGAGATCAACACAGCAGTAAAACTCATCCTATGTGGAGCTGTGCTCTTCCTCATGTCTGACTGCTAGCCACCTCAGCTATGTGTATAATGTGTAATATCGCGATACTAACCCGTGTTTTGGCATCAATCTGAGCCCCTCTGTCCAACAGCAGATGAACCATATTAGTGTTTCCTCTTTTGGATGCCACATGTAGCGGCGTGATCCCATTCTGAACAGAAACAAGAAACTAACATTAAGATTTTACTCAAATAAGTCAATAAAATGTTATTAACTTTTTCTAGCACATCTAACATGTTTTAGCAAGTTGTATCATATTTTAACATATTATTAACATGTTTAAAATGCATGTTTCTAGCATGATTTAACTAATTGCATGTTTTAGCATGTTTCTAGCATGATTTAAATTATTGCTAGCATGTTTCTAGCATAATTTAACAAATTGCTAGCATGTTTCTAGCATGATTTAACTAATTGCTTGCACGTTTTAGCATGTGTCTAGCATGATGTAACTAATTGCTAGCATGTTTCTAGCATGATTTAACAAATTGCAAGTTTTAGCATGTTTCTAGCATGATTTAACAAATTGCATGTTTTAGCATGTTTCTAGCATGATTTAACTAATTGCTAGCATGTTTCTAGCATGATTTAACTAATTCCATGTTTTAGCATGTTTCTAGCATGATTTAACTAATTGCTAGCATGTTTCTAGCATGATTTAATAATTGCTAGCATGTTTCTAGCATGATTTAACTAATTGCATGCTTTAGCATGTTTCTAGCATGATTTAATAATTGCTAGCATGTTTCTAGCATGATTTAACTAATTGCATGCTTTAGCATGTTTCTAGCATGATTTAACTAATTGCTAGCATGTTTCTAGCATGATTTAACTAATTGCTAGCATTTTTCTAGCATGATTTAATAATTTGCTTGCTCGTTTTAACATGTTTAATAATTTGCTTGCGCATTTTAGCATGTTTTTAGCATGATTTAACTAATTGCTACCATTTTTCCAGCATGACAACTAATTGCTAGCATTTTTCTAGTGTGATTTAATAATTTGCTTGCGCGTTTTAACATGTTTAATAATTTGCTTGCGCATTTTAGCATGTTTCTAGCATGATTTAACTAATTGCTACCATTTTTCTAGCATGATTTAACAAATTGCATGTTTTAGCATGTTTCTAGCATGATTTAACAAATTGCGTGTTTTAGCATGTTTCTAGCATGATTTAACAAATTGCATGTTTTAGCATGTTTCTAGCATGATTTAACTAATTGCATGTCTTAGCATGTTTCTAGCATGATTTAACTAATTGCATGTTTTAGCATGTTTCTAGCATGATTTAACTAATTGCGTGTTTTAGCATGTTTCTAGCATGATTTAACTAATTGCATGTTTTAGCATGTTTCTAGCATGATTTAACAAATTGCGTGTTTTAGCATGTTTCTAGCATGATTTAACAAATTGCATGTCTTAGCATGTTTCTAGCATGATTTAACTAATTGCTACCATTTTTCTAGCATGATTTAACTAATTGCATGCATGTTTCTAGCATGATTTAACAAATTGCATGTTTAAGCATGTTTCTAGCATGATTTAACAAATTGCGTGTTTTAGCATGTTTCTAGCATGATTTAACTAATTGCTACCATTTTTCTAGCATGATTTAACTAATTGCTAGCATGTTTCTAGCATGATTTAACAAATTGCATGTTTTAGCATGTTTCTAGCATGATTTAACAAATTGCGTGTTTTAGCATGTTTCTAGCATGATTTAACAAATTGCATGTTTTAGCATGTTTCTAGCATGATTTAACAAATTGCATGTTTTAGCATGTTTCTAGCATGATTTAACTAATTGCTACCATTTTTCTAGCACGATTTAACTAATTGCATGCATGTTTCTAGCATGATTTAACAAATTGCATGTTTAAGCATGTTTCTAGCATGATTTAACTAATTGCTAGCATGTTTCTAGCATGATTTAACTAATTCCATGTTTTAGCATGTTTCTAGCATGATTTAACTAATTGCTAGCATGTTTCTAGCATGATTTAATAATTGCTAGCATGTTTCTAGCATGATTTAACTAATTGCATGCTTTAGCATGTTTCTAGCATGATTTAATAATTGCTAGCATGTTTGTAGCATGATTTAACTAATTGCATGCTTTAGCATGTTTCTAGCATGATTTAACTAATTGCTAGCATGTTTCTAGCATGATTTAACTAATTGCTAGCATTTTTCTAGCATGATTTAATAATTTGCTTGCTCGTTTTAACATGTTTAATAATTTGCTTGCGCATTTTAGCATGTTTTTAGCATGATTTAACTAATTGCTACCATTTTTCCAGCATGACAACTAATTGCTAGCATTTTTCTAGTGTGATTTATTAATTTGCTTGCGCGTTTTAACATGTTTAATAATTTGCTTGCGCATTTTAGCATGTTTCTAGCATGATTTAACTAATTGCTACCATTTTTCTAGCATGATTTAACAAATTGCATGTTTTAGCATGTTTCTAGCATGATTTAACAAATTGCGTGTTTTAGCATGTTTCTAGCATGATTTAACAAATTGCATGTTTTAGCATGTTTCTAGCATGATTTAACTAATTGCATGTTTTAGCATGTTTCTAGCATGATTTAACAAATTGCGTGTTTTAGCATGTTTCTAGCATGATTTAACAAATTGCATGTCTTAGCATGTTTCTAGCATGATTTAACTAATTGCTACCATTTTTCTAGCATGATTTAACTAATTGCATGCATGTTTCTAGCATGATTTAACAAATTGCATGTTTAAGCATGTTTCTAGCATGATTTAACAAATTGCGTGTTTTAGCATGTTTCTAGCATGATTTAACTAATTGCTACCATTTTTCTAGCATGATTTAACTAATTGCTAGCATGTTTCTAGCATGATTTAACAAATTGCATGTTTTAGCATGTTTCTAGCATGATTTAACTAATTGCATGTTTTAGCATGTTTCTAGCATAATTTAACTAATTGCATGTTTTAGCTTGTTTCTAGCATTTTGTAACTAATTGCTAGCATGTTTCTAGCATGGTTTAACTAATTGCTTGCACGTTTTAGCATGTTTCTAGCATGATGTAACTAATTGCTAGCATGTTTCTAGCATGATTTAACAAATTGCATGTTTTAGCATGTTTCTAGCATGATTTAACAAATTGCACGTTTTAGCATGTTTCTAGCATGATGTAACTAATTGCTAGCATGTTTCTAGCATGATTTAACAAATTGCGTGTTTTAGCATGTTTCTAGCATGATTTAACAAATTGCACGTTTTAGCATGTTTCTAGCATGATTTAACAAATTGCATGTTTTAGCATGTTTCTAGCATGATTTAACAAATTGCATGTTTTAGCATGTTTCTAGCATGATTTAACTAATTGCTACCATTTTTCTAGCACGATTTAACTAATTGCATGCATGTTTCTAGCATGATTTAACAAATTGCATGTTTAAGCATGTTTCTAGCATGATTTAACTAATTGCTAGCATGTTTCTAGCATGATTTAACTAATTCCATGTTTTAGCATGTTTCTAGCATGATTTAACTAATTGCTAGCATGTTTCTAGCATGATTTAATAATTGCTAGCATGTTTCTAGCATGATTTAACTAATTGCATGCTTTAGCATGTTTCTAGCATGATTTAATAATTGCTAGCATGTTTGTAGCATGATTTAACTAATTGCATGCTTTAGCATGTTTCTAGCATGATTTAACTAATTGCTAGCATGTTTCTAGCATGATTTAATAATTGCTAGCATGTTTCTAGCATGATTTAACTAATTGCATGCTTTAGCATGTTTCTAGCATGATTTAATAATTGCTAGCATGTTTCTAGCATGATTTAACTAATTGCATGCTTTAGCATGTTTCTAGCATGATTTAACTAATTGCTAGCATGTTTCTAGCATGATTTAACTAATTGCTAGCATTTTTCTAGCATGATTTAATAATTTGCTTGCTCGTTTTAACATGTTTAATAATTTGCTTGCGCATTTTAGCATGTTTTTAGCATGATTTAACTAATTGCTACCATTTTTCCAGCATGACAACTAATTGCTAGCATTTTTCTAGTGTGATTTAATAATTTGCTTGCGCGTTTTAACATGTTTAATAATTTGCTTGCGCATTTTAGCATGTTTCTAGCATGATTTAACTAATTGCTACCATTTTTCTAGCATGATTTAACAAATTGCATGTTTTAGCATGTTTCTAGCATGATTTAACAAATTGCGTGTTTTAGCATGTTTCTAGCATGATTTAACTAATTGCTACCATTTTTCTAGCATGATTTAACAAATTGCATGTTTTAGCATGTTTCTAGCATGATTTAACAAATTGCGTGTTTTAGCATGTTTCTAGCATGATTTAACAAATTGCATGTTTTAGCATGTTTCTAGCATGATTTAACTAATTGCATGTTTTAGCATGTTTCTAGCATGATTTAACAAATTGCGTGTTTTAGCATGTTTCTAGCATGATTTAACAAATTGCATGTCTTAGCATGTTTCTAGCATGATTTAACTAATTGCTACCATTTTTCTAGCATGATTTAACTAATTGCATGCATGTTTCTAGCATGATTTAACAAATTGCATGTTTAAGCATGTTTCTAGCATGATTTAACAAATTGCGTGTTTTAGCATGTTTCTAGCATGATTTAACTAATTGCTACCATTTTTCTAGCATGATTTAACTAATTGCTAGCATGTTTCTAGCATGATTTAACAAATTGCATGTTTTAGCATGTTTCTAGCATGATTTAACAAATTGCGTGTTTTAGCATGTTTCTAGCATGATTTAACAAATTGCATGTTTTAGCATGTTTCTAGCATGATTTAACAAATTGCATGTTTTAGCATGTTTCTAGCATGATTTAACTAATTGCTACCATTTTTCTAGCACGATTTAACTAATTGCATGCATGTTTCTAGCATGATTTAACAAATTGCATGTTTAAGCATGTTTCTAGCATGATTTAACTAATTGCTAGCATGTTTCTAGCATGATTTAACTAATTCCATGTTTTAGCATGTTTCTAGCATGATTTAACTAATTGCTAGCATGTTTCTAGCATGATTTAATAATTGCTAGCATGTTTCTAGCATGATTTAACTAATTGCATGCTTTAGCATGTTTCTAGCATGATTTAATAATTGCTAGCATGTTTCTAGCATGATTTAACTAATTGCATGCTTTAGCATGTTTCTAGCATGATTTAACTAATTGCTAGCATGTTTCTAGCATGATTTAACTAATTGCTAGCATTTTTCTAGCATGATTTAATAATTTGCTTGCTCGTTTTAACATGTTTAATAATTTGCTTGCGCATTTTAGCACGTTTTTAGCATGATTTAACTAATTGCTACCATTTTTCCAGCATGACAACTAATTGCTAGCATTTTTCTAGTGTGATTTAATAATTTGCTTGCGCGTTTTAACATGTTTAATAATTTGCTTGCGCATTTTAGCATGTTTCTAGCATGATTTAACTAATTGCTACCATTTTTCTAGCATGATTTAACAAATTGCATGTTTTAGCATGTTTCTAGCATGATTTAACAAATTGCGTGTTTTAGCATGTTTCTAGCATGATTTAACAAATTGCATGTTTTAGCATGTTTCTAGCATGATTTAACTAATTGCATGTCTTAGCATGTTTCTAGCATGATTTAACTAATTGCTACCATTTTTCTAGCATGATTTAACTAATTGCATACATGTTTCTAGCATGATTTAACAAATTGCATGTTTAAGCATGTTTCTAGCATGATTTAACAAATTGCGTGTTTTAGCATGTTTCTAGCATGATTTAACTAATTGCTACCATTTTTCTAGCATGATTTAACTAATTGCTAGCATGTTTCTAGCATGATTTAACAAATTGCATGTTTTAGCATGTTTCTAGCATGATTTAACAAATTGCGTGTTTTAGCATGTTTCTAGCATGATTTAACAAATTGCATGTTTTAGCATGTTTCTAGCATGATTTAACTAATTGCTACCATTTTTCTAGCACGATTTAACTAATTGCATGCATGTTTCTAGCATGATTTAACAAATTGCATGTTTAAGCATGTTTCTAGCATGATTTAACAAATTGCGTGTTTTAGCATGTTTCTAGAATGATTTAACAAATTGCATGTTTTAGCATGTTTCTAGCATGATTTAACTAATTGCTACCATTTTTCTAGCATGATTTAACTAATTGCTAGCATGTTTCTAGCATGATTTAACAAATTGCATGTTTTAGCATGTTTCTAGCATGATTTAACAAATTGCGTGTTTTAGCATGTTTCTAGCATGATTTAACAAATTGCATGTTTTAGCATGTTTCTAGCATGATTTAACTAATTGCTACCATTTTTCTAGCATGATTTAACTAATTGCATGCATGTTTCTAGCATGATTTAACAAATTGCATGTTTAAGCATGTTTCTAGCATGATTTAACAAATTGCGTGTTTTAGCATGTTTCTAGAATGATTTACAAATTACATGTTTTATCATGTTTCTAGCATGATTTAATTAATTGCTACCATTTTTCTAGCATGATTTAACTAATTGCTAGCATGTTTCTAGCATGATTTAACAAATTGCATGTTTTAGCATGTTTCTAGCATGATTTAACAAATTGCCAGGTTTAGCATGTTTCTAGCATTATTTAACAAATTGCTTGTGTGTTGCTAGCATGTTTCTATGATTTCACACACGGTTAGCATGTTTAACTTGTTATTAACATTATTTATCACATTGTTAACATGTTTTATCATGCTGATAGCTTGATTTAACACGTTGCTAGCCTGTTTCTAACATGATTTAACACATTTCTAGCATGTTTTAGCATGCTAATAGCTTGATTTAGCGAGTTATATTTGTCTGTGTGTGTTTTATTTTGCTGTGGTGTCCTGTATTAATAGTAAATGAGCTCACCCGCGCAGTGAAGTCCACAGCGGCGCCTCGGTTGAGCAGCAGCGTCGCCACATTCACGTTCCCGTAATGAGCGGCGATGTGCAGCGGCGTGAATCCACTCTACAAACACAATCAAAAAAAGGGGGCGGGACACATAAAAACACACATGAGATGTCCGTCAACTATCCTACAGTGTGCCAGAGCCACGTCACGACTTCATCTTGTGCTAATAGACTGAGTTAGCATGCAGCAGTCACACTTCACATGAAAGAATTAAAACTCATTGAGCTCAAAGGCAGCTTGAATTCGTCCGGAAAGAAACCTTGACAATTAACATATAAACATATAAACCATAAGAAAGGTCAAACTTCTACACACAGGCATGCAAACAGAAAAATATGACAAACACAAATAAACTCAGGTTAACAGAATAGACAAACATTTCAGACGACATTTTAGTATTAATGCAGAAAAAAGGGATAATCATAAATCATAGAAGAAGAACACCAAAGGAAACGTAAAAAAGTGCAGTAGATATAGATCATATCAGTAATAAAATCATGTCTGGACTATGAGAAGGTAAAGATTGCAGAGGAGTTTGAATATGTGAAATTCTTGCCTTACCTTCCCATTCTGAAAGTCACGGTCCGATTTAATGTGAAAACATCATTTACAGAAAGTGTGAAGAATATATTGACTGTGTGACACGTTCAAAGCTGGGGCAAAATCAAATATGCGATGCAGCATGCCGTCAATAACTCACTGACCGCGCTCATAATTATAGCTTTTATAATATTGTGCTGTTAGCATGCATACATCCAGCCTCATTCTATCAATAAAATGCAGAATCATATCAAAACATCATAACTGATAATGCTACAACAACAGATTAAGAACATTATCTGATGGATGCACAAAGAGCTTAATGCAATCACACTAATGCATGCTGGGAGTCAAAGGCAAATTCATGCCACTGGGGTCAGTTTGACCTTTAGGGTCCGAGTAATGAAATAAACTTCCCTAGGCTTGTGTTCGTTTCAATATAGGCAGCAAGCAAAGCCAATACTGATGAATGAAGACAGATTTTTCTACATTCTTTAAAGGGGCTATATGTAGAATTCAGAAACCCTTGTTTATAGCGACACCGGTGGCCATTTAGTGAACTGCAGGTAAAAGGTTTTTTTTTAACTGCAGGTTTCTGGCGGTAAAAGGTAGTTTGAAATATCTAACCAGCCGTATACTGTTAATATCGCTGGTCACGCATCTCGAAGAGTGTTCGCTAACGATATTAACAGTGTTAACGAACATCCCGGCGGCTTCCTCGCTGTTTAGAGCCACGTTTAGATCAGTGTTTTCCAACCGCTGTGTCAGGTGTGCTGTGGGAAATGATCAAATTCCATATAATACGTTTTAAAAAATGCTACATATAAGAATATATCATCACGCTGTCGGGTCGAAACCTCGTATTTCTATATTTCGTCGTTTTTGGTTCATAAAATGAATGCTATTTATCATCCTTTATGTTTGTATGTGGGTTTTACAAATATTTAACTAATAAAAAGCATTAAAAGAGCTTGTGACTAAACCTCTTTCTTTAAAAGGGGCTATATGTAGAATTCAGAAACCCTTATTTTTAGCGACACCGGTGGCCGTTTAGTGAACTGCAGCCAGAAATATAATCAGCGATTTTTTTTCTAATTCTTTGCTTGACGATAAAAGGATGTTTGAAATATCTAACCAGTCGTATACTGTTAATATCGCTGGTCACGCATCTCGAATAGTGTTCGATAACGATATTAACAGTGTTAACGAACATCCCGACGGCATCCTCGCTGTTTAGAGCCACGTTTAGATCAGTGTTTCCCAACCACTGTGTCAGGTGTGCTGTGGGAAATGATCAAATTCCATATAATAAGTAAAAATAAATGCCACAAATAAGATTATATCATCACGCTGTCGGGTCGAAACCTTGTATCACTTTATTTCGTAATTTTTGGTTCATAAAATTAATGCTTTTGTGGTCATCCTTTACGTTTGTATGTCAGTTTTACAAATATTGAACTAATAAAAGCATTAAAAGAGCTTGTGACTAAACCTCTTTCTTTAAAGGGGCTATATGTAGAATTCAGAAACCCTTGTTTTTAGCGACACCGGTGGCCGTTTAGTGAACTGCAGCCAGAAATATAATCAGCGATTTTCTTTCTCATTCTTTGTTTGGCGGTAAAAGGATGTTTGAAATATCTAACCAGCTGTATACTGTTGATATCGCTGGTCACGCATCTCGAATAGTGTTCGATAACGATATTAACAGTGTTAACGAACATCCCGACGGCATCCTCGCTGTTTAGAGCGACGTTTAGATCAGTGTTTCCCAGCCACTGTGTCAGGTGTGCTGTGGGAAATGATCATATTCCATATAATAAGTAAAAATAAATGCTACAAATAAGAATATATCATCACGCTGTCGGTTCAAAACCTTGTATCTCTTTTTTACGTCGTTTTTGTTTCATAAATTTGATGCTATTTATCATCCTTTACGTTTGTATGTGGGCTTTACAAAAATTTAACAAATAAAAAGCATGAAAAGAGCTTGTGACTAAACCTCTTTCTTTAAAGGGGATATATGTAGAATTCAGAATCGCTTGTTTTTAGCGACACCGGTGGCCGTTTAGTGAACTGCAGCCAGAAATATAATCAGCGATTTTCTTTCTTATTCTTTGCTTGGCGGTAAAAGGACGTTTGAAATATCTAACCAGCCGTATACTGTTAATATCGCTGGTCACGCATCTCGAAAAGTGTTCGCTAACGATATTAACAGTATTAACAGATATTAACGAACACTGTCGGGCCGAAACCCGAGGTGTCAATTAACGAAGTACAAATACTTACCTTACCTCACTTAAGTAGAAATTTTGGGTATCTATACTTTACTGGAGTAATTATTTTCCAGCTGACATTTTCACGCAATTACTCTACTTCTTACATTTTAAAAATAGCCTTGTTACTCCTATTTCATTTCGGCTCGTTTTCATTCCAGCTTGTCATCGTTCAAAAAAACCCTATCCAGATAAATCGCGCCATCCTGATAGAGTGAGTTTGATTGTGGTTGGATGAGAAGTATAAACGTATACCATTCTGACACCCTATTGGTTTGTACACAATCCATCACACATGCACACGACACGCATCACGTAATGCTCAGTAGTACACACACATATGGTTCTTTAATGTATTTGCGTTGTATTAAAATGCGTTCAATCTTAATGGGCGTATATGCGGCTGAAACAGGTAGCCCAGTGCATCCCAGATTTCTCACCATTAACAGTTTAATATAACATTAGAATCATTATGGCCTTTAGAAAAATGTTTTTTTGAGGAGGTTTTGCACTATAGGCCCCTATGGCGCGGCCTAAACTTTTGTACTTAATGGCATTTTTTTATTTTATACTTTAAGTAGTTTTGAAACCAGTACTTTTACACTTGTACTTGAGTAAAAAGCTTGAGTTGATACTTCTACAGAAGTCTTTTTAAACCCTATCTGAATAATGAATGTGAATACTTTTGACACCTGTGGCCAAGACCTCGTATCTCTATATTTCGAAATTTTTGTTTCATTTTTTGGTCATCCTATCCTTTTGGTCATCCTTTACATCTGTCTGTGGGTTTTTGCAAATATTTAACTAATAAAAAGCATTTAAAAGAGATTGTGACTAAACATCGTAACGCCATTGGCTCCTCAAACTGTCAGTCAAACCTCATAACTCCACCCACAGTTTGGAGCATTTCTGCTTGTTTGCAATGCAATGGTAAATATAAAGAACTGATGTTTGAGTAAGTACAGCGTTTTCTTTACCTAAGAAACACTATGGACTATGGTTTAAATGAATCCCTGTCTTTGACTGACATTACAGTACAGAACGGCTCTTTGGGTTTCACATTGTATACGCTTTAGTTTCGTGAGCGATTGAATGGAAGAAAGGTTTTTGGGAGCGTGTGTAACAATCATCCTTTTGATTTTCCAGAGTCCTTGGCTTTATGGAAGTCGGGGAAAGTCTCATTTAAGTTTTGTTACAAGCTGTTCCCACATTGGCAATAAAAAAACAATTAATACATGAAAATTCTTACATATAGCCCCTTTAAGACAATGGAGATGAATATACTTTATATATATTCATATTTGATATTTGCATGTAGCACTTACAAACTACATAGCATAAACATTTCCACTCAAGTGAGCATGCAGTAGTTTTGCATTGGAAACTGTTGTTATATTAAAGTGCACTTGCAGCTTAAAAGCGACTAAAGACTGAAATATAAATCCTGATGAAGAGGATTATAGACGTCTGGAGGATAGACACCGTCTGCACTATTGACTATCAGCCCATCTCTGATTAGAATAGCTCCACATGTGCAAATTAAACATCATCATCAATCACAAATACATCTTAAAAACACATTCTCATTCAATCTATTTCATAAATAAAACTGAAATGTGTGACATGACATATGCAAAGGCTTCTGGATGACGCTGTGATGAGACTAAACAGCCATGCAAAGGTCCAAAAGAACGAAACAAACGCTGAGAACAGAAAAACTCAATTCCACATGCCAAAAAGAGGACCAGATATGAATTCAATAAATCATAGCTTTTTATTTTCCAGAAAATTAGGAACTGGATAAATATCTCTACCTCAGTTGTCCTATTGACCATCATCTGTTGCAGCAGAAACAGGGAAGGAAATAGGTGTGTTATATTTCACTCAAACACATTTTCTCAAAGATGGCGGCTGCATGCAAGCGCAAAAGCCAGAGGTCTTCATTTTTCTGTGAGGGACCGTTTCATCCAGCCGGACACTAGCGAACCGTTCTTACATGACATGACGAATGGTGTGAGGTCACATGACCACTCAAATCACAATATTTCAGTGATTCCTCCAATTACCACTTTCATTGGAAAATAAGTGAACCCCTGTAACAAATACGTTTGTGACCGCAGATTTACAGTAGCAATCAAAAACTTACTTTGTGTGAAGCTGCATCCAGTGTTGGGGTATGTAACGATTATGTAATCAGATTACCTTTTCAAGTAACGATTATGTAATCATTACTTTTTCAAGTGTGTAATCAGATTACTTTTTCAAGTAACGATTATGTAATCAATTTCTTTTTCAAGTAACGATTATGTAATCAATTTCTTTTTCAAGTAACGATTATGCAATCAGATAACTTTTTCAAGTAACAAGGTATGTAATCAGATAACTTTTTACGTAATTAGTTATGTAATCAGATTACGTTTTCAAGTAATGATTATGTAATCAGATTACTTTTTCAAGTAATGATTATGTAATCAGATTACTTTTTCAAGTAACGATTATGTAATCAGACTACTTTTTCAAGTAACGATTATGTAATCAGATTACGTTTTCAAGTAACGATTATGTAATCAGATTACTTTTTCAAGTAATGATTATGTAATAAGATTACTTTTTCAAGTAACGATTATGTAATCAGACTACTTTTTCAAGTAACGATTATGTAATCAGATAACGTTTTCAAGTAATGATTATGTAATCAGATTACTTTTTCAAGTAATGATTATGTAATCAGATTACTTTTTCAAGTAATGATTATGTAATCAGATTACTTTTTCAAGTAAAGAAGTGTGTAATCAGATTACTTTTTCAAGTAATGTTTATGTAATCAGATTACTTTTTCAAATTACGAGGTGTGTAATCAGATTACTTTTTCAAGTAACATTTATGTAATCAGATTACTTTTTCAAGTAATGTTTATGTAATCAGATTACTTTTTCAAGTAACGAGGTGTGTAATCAGATGATTTTTTCAAGTAACGTTTATGTAATCAGACTACTTTTTCAAGTAATGAGTTATGTAATCAGATTACTTTTTCAAGTAATGATTATGTAATCAGATTACTTTTTCAAGTAAAGAAGTGTGTAATCAGATTACTTTTTCAAGTAACAATTATGTAATCAGATTACTTTTTCAAGTAAAGAAGTGTAATCAGATTATTTTTTCAAGTAAAGAAGTGTGTAATCAGATTACTTTTTCAAGTAACAATTATGTAATCAGATTACTTTTTCAAGTAATGTTTATGTAATCAGATTACTTTTTCAAGTAATGTTTATGTAATCAGATTACTTTTTCAAGTAACGAGGTGTGTAATCAGATGATTTTTTCAAGTAACGTTTATGTAATCAGATTACTTTTTCAAGTAAAGTGTGTAATCAGATTACTTTTTCAAGTAACGATTATGTAATCAGATTACTTTTTCAAGTAATGAGTTATGTAATCAGACTAATTTTTCAAGTAACAATTATGTAATCAGATTACTTTTTCAAGTAAAGTGTGTAATCAGATTACTTTTTCAAGTAACGATTATGTAATCAGATTACTTTTTCAAGTAACGAGTATGTAATCAGATTACTTTTTCAAGTAAAGAGGTGTGTAGTCAGATTACTTTTTTAAGTAACGAGGTGTGTAATCAGATTACTTTTTTAAGTAATTAGTTATATAATCAGATTACTTTTTCAAGTAATGAGTTATGTAATCCGACTACTTTTTCAAGTAACGATTATGTAATCAGATTACTTTTTCAAGTAACAAGGTATGTAATCAGATTACTTTTTTAAGTAATTAGTTATGTAATCAGTTTACTTTTTCAAGTAACAATTATGTAATTAGATTACTTTTCAAGTAACAATTATGTAATCAGATTACTTTTTCAAGTAACGTTTATGTAATCAGATTACTTTTTCAAATGACGAGGTGTGTAATAAGATTACTTTTTCAAGTAACGCGTTCTACTAAATGTGAGCAGGCGTTTACTAATCTCACTTGCACAAAAACACATTCAGTATTCCTCAAAATGAATAAAAACAGAAATGCAAACTCAGAATATTACGCAAAACCTGCAATAATTCAATGTTAAATAACACAGTTATACTTTATGTATTTAGTCTCACTTTATTATACAGTGTCTTTGTTGCCGACCTTTGGTGATTCAGTTTAACCATACGAATAAGAAAAAATTACTAGATTAATAATTTATTGCTGAAGTGTTAAACTTTCTTCTCCTGCATCCCAAACAAAAAAAGCGGCGCCCTCTACTGTAGTGTGAATTTGCATTTCCTCCAGTATGAGGCTTATTCATTTCACTTCTGGTGTGAAAGGCCCTTTACGTTTGACGAAAACTGATTTTTCTTGTTGTTGTTGTTTTTGTTGTTGTTGTTGTTGTTGTTGTTGTTAAAACAAACAAACAAACAAGCCCCACCCCGTGAGTAAAAGTAATCCAAAAGTAATGTAATGCTTCACTTTCCACAAAAGTAACTAAGTGATGCAATTAGTTACATTTTCCCAATATCATTACTTTTAAAAGTAACTTTCCCCAACACTGGCATCAACCATTTAACTATTTAATGATTAAATATTAAATAATGTGATATTCTATATTTATAGGCATCTAGGTAAAATATTAGGTGTAAACTGAAACTAGCTAATGTGCCTCAAAAGTTGATGACCGTAATACATAAATATTATTCTTTCAAATTGCATAAAAGATCGAATTCTATTTAGATGAATCTAATTTGGTTCTTTCAAACTAAACATGTGCATTCTGAACGCCTCGAATGTTGCATGTCTGAAGAAAACATTACTGACAGTACAAACCATTGGCCATGTTTAAAGAAAAATTAATACCTCCTTTAAAGCACACATCCGGTATGCATGCACACACTCTCAGTTTCGCAAGTGCATGCGGTTTCTGTGCATTTACAGAGGCTTGGCTTATGATATACACTAAGAAGAGGGAATGATTTTGAATGAGTAAGTAGATAAAAGAGAGAAACCCGGATAGCGTCGGGATGGACACACAGGACGCAGGCACATTTAGACTGGAGAGAGAAACAGAGAAATGCAGAGAGACAAACACAGACAGAAGATTGGCACAAAACATCCTGAAACCACACACACACACACACACACACACACACGCAAGGACAGTGTGACAAGATGCTGAATCTGTCACTGATCTGTTAGTGCATGCAGAGCAGGGATTGAATTTGAAAGTACCAATTGGTCCTCCGAACTATGTACAAAAACTGCTGTTCAAACTGCAGTCACATGACCCTTCAAACTATGCAGTGGATTGAGTAGATCTCTAAAATAATGTTAATTTCAGACTGAAGGCTAATGAAGAATGTTTGGGAACCGTTACCAGAACCAGATTACATGAAAATCATTCAGCTCCAGCCTCGACTGATTCACATCACACTGACATTACTCATAATCCTTCAGCACATCCGAATATAAATTCTGTTTTCATTTTGGCTGTCGAAATGCGGTATTGTGCCGGCCATATTTACCTTAGACTGAACGTCGGCATTGTGGTCATTTTGGAGCAGCAGGGCAGCAGATTTGGTGTCATCTTTGCGGGCTGCGATGTGAAGGGCAGGCAGACGCACTTTGCCCTTTGTGTCGTTCTCTAGAAGGATGGACACCACCTGATTATGGCCTTGCTGCAGGGCGATAGCAAGAGGTGTGAAGCCATCCTGCAAAACGAGAAGGGGAAAACCTCAATGCATCCAACCGTGTACACTGCAAAAAATGCTTTACTTACTCAGTATTTTTGTCTTGTTTTCAGTCCAAATATCTAAAAAATCTTACATTAAGAAGCATTTACTAGACAAGCAAAAGTTTCTGTCTTGTTTTGGGGGAAAATTTGCCTGGATGCCAGCCGAACTTAGCCCCGCCCACAACATTTTTACTCGGGCAGTTCGGTCTGGACTTTCTCCGTAGAGAAGTAATTATGCCAGAACAGAAACTGTTCGGACCAATGAAATTGTCAGGGCGGGCTTTAGACGATGATGGACAGATCAACAGTAGCGTAATCAGCACGTCATCAAAGGCGCTCGGGTTGAATTTATTCTAATCCTAAACGGAGAACTTGTTCGTATATGCGTTCACCTTTACTATTTCTCTCAGAAATGATGATCGCGTTGGTAAGTACTCTGTGTATCCTTAAATTATTTTTTTACAACACCGACAAAGATCGTTTACACTCATCTTTTTCTTCTAACGTTACTTATTCCAGCGTGCGGGCAGGTACAGGGTTGCCAAGTTTTTACAACAAAACCCGCCCAATAGCTAACGTTATTTAGAACTAGCCAAAAACAAGCCCAATATCTTTCCGGCGGGGTTCTCCGGGGGAAAAAAAGGCATTTGGGGGGTAAAATATGTGTTATTTTGGCAGGGCTGGCAGCTAAAATTAGCATTCCTGGGTCTGTATATCACATAATTGGGGTCGCTTCAACCCGTGGACATGGCAACACAGTGCAGTTGAGTTCGGTTGACATTTGACAACTAACGTTATGCGTCGCTCCGTTGCTCTGATTGGTTGTAGGTCTATCCAATTGAGGTCTTTCCTGGTTCGGTTGAAACACACCCCATAATCACAGCCCAACGGAGCAGATCAGACTCATATTCTGACTAGAATTGAGTATGACGACGTCAGGCTAGGGGAAAATAACTCAAAATTTAAAAGCAAAATAATCTGCCAATGGGGTAAACAAAATAATCTTAATTCAAACAGAAAACAACATTATTTTGCTTACCCCATTGGCAGATTATTTTGCTTATCTTAAGCAAAAACTCCCTTAATTTTGAGTTATTTTCCCCCAAAATAAGACAAAAACTTTTGCTTGTCTAGTAAATGCTTCTTAAAGTAAGATTTTTTAGATATTTGGACTGAAAACAAGACAAAAATACTAAGTAAGAAAAGCATTTTTTGCAGTGCATTATGCCAATATTGCAATCGATTTCATCTGCCAACACTTGTCAAGAAAAGTTTGGACCTTGTTGATATAGTTTAGAGTTGAGAAATATTATGGATTGATTAGTATTAGCATTATAAGCTGGCAATAAGCACTGACTGACATGACCAGAGAAATCTTTTGAATCAGCCACAAGAGTTTATAGTCTTCAGAATGGTTCTTGATTACCAAGAGGTTATTTCCCAATCCTAAGGTGCTACAAAGAACCATTAAAACACCTTTAGAACTAAAACATGTGAGAACGCAAATGCTGTGAGTTAATAGTATGTATAGCGGGTTGCAAAGATACTAAGAAGAGTGTAAAGTTAAAGTTTAGGCGCACTTTACCTCTGTCGCGGTGCTCTGGTTTCCACCATTCTCCAGAAGATATCGCACCACATCTAAATGGTTTTCTTGAGAAGCCATGTACAGGGGAGTGAATCCATTCTATGAAAGCACAGATTGTTAATTGTTGTTTTTAATTTGAGCACGTTTGCAGACATAAACGTCTGAGTTGCTCCTACCTGAGATTGCGAATTTATGTCCGCTCCCCTCTTGACCAGGGTCTTCACCACTTCTCCTTGTCCTGCTAGAGAAGCGATGTGTAGGGCTGTGTTTCCTTTCTGTGAGCCAAACAAACACAATCATCATTTGAGCAATCCATTCAGCCGATCTCCGTGTCTGGTGCTAGCACTTTTAGCATAGCTTAGCATAGATGAAAATGAAAATTAGCCCATGATTTACTCTCCCTCTCGTCATCCGAGGTGTGTGTGACATTCTTCTCTCAGACAAATAAAATCTGAGTTATATTACAAATGTTCAGGCTAATCCAAGCATTATTACAGCAGTAATAGTGGCTCTGTTTTTGAAGTGCATAAAAAGTGCATCTGTGTGTCATATAACTGCTCCACGCAGCTCTGGGGTGTTAATAAAGGCCTTCTGAAGCGAATCGACGCGTTTGTGTAAGAAAAATATCCATATTTAAAAATGTATTTAATTTTTTTCTATGGCTCTGCATCACCATAACTTCCGGCGAATAAGGTCAAAATACCGGCGCGATCATAGATATATACATAGATTCCTCATTAGTGCCTGCGCGGATCGGTCGAATGAGGCATCTACGTATATATATATCTATGATCAGCCAGTATTTTGACCTTATTCGCCGGAAGTAATGGCGCTGGGAAAACTAGATGACATTCGTCTGATAAGAGGTAAAAAAATAACACAAATACTGTTGGGTTTCTGGCAGAAAGCGATGGTTTGGTGTCTTCAGACATCAGTGTGTGTCCCACGAGCCGCAGGTTTAATGAGGATTCGTATGTGTGTGTGTGTTTTTACTCTCATTGCTCTCATACTCTAAAATATCCCCATTGACATCATTATAGACTATCACACTGTTAAACATCTTCATCTGTGTTCTTCTGAAGAAACAAACACACCTACATCTCTGATGCCCTGGGGTGAGCAGATACACATCAACATTTCGTTTTTGGGTGAACTATCACTTTAACCAGACTAATCTACTAATACTCTAATGACTGCTAGTTGACATGTAGTTGCAAATTTATTTTATCGTAGAATGTTTAAAGTGATCTATGGAAACCAAATGAAACATTGAATCATTGTAGAGGGTCTAGACTTTGGAGCTGTTTGTTTCAGATTTGAACAGTGATGGGAATAACGGCGTTATAGATAAACGGCGTTTCAAACGGAATTATTTTTTTCAGTAACGAGTAATTATTGGCTAAAAACCCAGGTGATAACGTGAGCTCCACTAATGAACATATTTAATATTGGGGGCATCCAAGTTATTTGACATATTTGAACATAAAAAAAAAAAAAAAAAAAAAACAGTAACACAGTAGTTACTTTCCCTGGTAATTAGTTACTTTTAAAATGATGTAACTCAGTTATTAACTCAGTTACTATTTGTAAGAAGTAACTAGTAACTATAACTAATTACTTTTTTAGAGTAACGTGCACAACACTGGATTTGAATCAGGTCTGCTCTGTTGGAGTAGCGTTGGCTAGCTCACCAATAATACCTAGAAACTGCAGACTCTGGTTTCGCAGGATCACACTACTGGAGCAAACACTGAACTCTACCTTAGTTGAGGAATCCACTGAAGATCCCCTGTCCAGCAGCTCCTGGACCAGCTCCATGTGTCCTTCCTTTGCTGCCAAGTGCAAAGCGTTGAGGCCATTCTGTGGAGGTCAGAGACAGAAGTTACCAAACCCAACAACGTCCAGGGCAAAGAAGACTGAAGTATACCTCCTCGTCCATTCCCAAGGTATGTTCCCTGTCTCAAACTCATATATTAAAGGGTTAGTTCACCCAAAAATAAAAAATTCTGTCATTAATGACTGAGCCTCATGTGGTTGGACACCCGTCAGACCTCCGTTCATCTTCAGACACAAATGAAGATATTTTAGTGTAAATCTGATGCTCTGAAAGGCCTCCATTGGCTCAACTTTACACTCTCAAGACCCTTAAAAGACACTAAAGACTAAAGTTACAAAGTCCATCTCACTACAGCGGCTCTACAATAACTTTATGAAGACGAGAATAGTTTCTGTGCGCAAAAAAACCCTAAATAACGACTAATATAGTGATGACGATTTCAAAACACGGCCTCATGAAGCTTCAGAGCGTTCAGATGAATCAGTGAGTCGATTCAGCGGTTTGGAGCGTTATGAATCAGTGAGTCGATTCAGCAGTTCAGAGCATTATGAATCAGAGAGTCGATTCAGTGGTTCGGAGCGTTATGAATCAGTGAGTCGATTCAGCGGTTTGGAGCGTTATGAATCAGTGAGTCGATTCAGTGGTTTGGAGCGTTATGAATCAGTGAGTCGATTCAGCGGTTCAGAGCGTTATGAATCAGTGAGTCGATTCAGTGGTTTGGAGCGTTATGAATCAGTGAGTCGATTCAGCGGTTTGGAGCGTTATGAATCAGGGAGTCGATTCAGCGGTTTGGATCGCCAAATTGCAGCAGTTTGGCGGTTTGACACGCGATTCGAATCATGATTCAACTCACTGATTCATAACGCTCTGAACCGCTGAATCGACTCACTGATTCATAACGCTCTGAACCGCTGAATCGACTCACTGATTCATAACGCTTCGAAGCTTCATGAGGCAGTGTTTTGAAATCGTCATCTCTATATAAGTCGTTATTTAGGGTTTTTTTGCGCACAGAAACTATTCTCGTCTTCATAAAGTTATTGTAGAGCCGCTGTAGTGAGATGGACTTTGTAACTTTAGTCTTTAGTGTCTTTTAAGGGTCTTGAGAGTGTAAAGTTGAGCCAATGGAGGCCTTTCAGAGCATCAGATTTACACTAAAATATCTTCATTTGTGTCTGAAGATGAACGGAGGTCTGACGGGTGTCCAACCACATGAGGCTCAGTCATTAATGACACAATTTACAGTTTTGGGTGAACTAACCCTTTAAGGAGAGATAAATGTCCCAGAAGTTGTTGAATGTCTGTCAGAGCAATGCTCGGTCTCCAAAGAGGGTATTGAATAGTAAAGGAGTGTTGCACACTAGCAGACGACCACTCCTGGCTAACTTAAAGGTCAGTGCAATCAAAATCCTAGTTTGGGAAGCACAGGATGCTTTCACTAGAGATAGAGTGCACCGTAAACCCCACAATCAAAATAATGCATTGGTTTGAGTAGAGCCAACTCAAATTTAAACAAATTTAGAACTTTCTTTTTCTTTCGAGTTCTCAAAACGGACACTTTTTCAGTATTTGTTTCAGTGTTTTGAGTTTTATGAACTTGTTTCTTGTCATTTAGACTAACTTAAATTTAACCGAAACTGGGCTGGGATTTCTATTTCCCAGCATGCTTTGCCATGACACTCAAAAGGGAGAGTTAATGCTAAAATTAAGTGTTATATTGTGTTTTTTGTGCAGTAGTGTAAGGCATTACTAATCAATTTTCAGTAATATTTTACTCGTTACATGTTCAGCAACACTTTTAGCCCAAAATGTAATTGTTCGGGGTTTTACAGGAGTCCCGCGAGGCAAGATTTTGGCCTCTGTGCTCGCGCTGGCCAGTGGAAACGCGGCTAAAGAAGACTTATGTGGCGTTCACACCGGACGCGATTCGCGCGAAGGTGGAGGCTTGAACATTTTGAGTTTACTCGCTTCATTCGCGCGTGAAATTCACTGCACAACAGACGTGATTCTCCTCATGGGCGGAGCTTCTGCCAGCGGCTCGTCTCGTTGAGACATGTCTGACATGGGCTGTGTTTACACGTCTTTTTTTGTTAAAATCTACTGTTAATGTGTGACAAAACGTAGTTTTAAGACTTTTTCAGTCGATAATGTAGTTGTTTAAAGCTAAAATATGTGGTTTATTTATATAAAGAGTGCCTATTTGAACATGTGATCTGGTGTTTTCGGAGTTGTGAGCGCTGGCTCTGATGTCTCTGTGGCGTCTCCAGATATAATTCGTCTTGTAACGGCCGATCTTTGCTCTCATGGATCTATAATTTGTTCCCTGGCAAATCGTTTAGGCTGAGGGCAAAGAGAAGTTTCATTACTTTATATTTTTAGGCTATAACTGTAAGTTGCAGTTGTAACGTTAGCCGACTAGCACTGACTTTGAATGTTTGACTGAATTGTTTGCTTTATTTCATGGGTAGCTTCTTATACCTTTTACTTATACTTTTGTATTATTGATCAAACATAAACTTGCATTTAACAAAAAGAGACTGGGTTGTGTTTCATGTCATTTAATGTTATCACAGTGATAATCATATTGTCTGAACCAGATATTAATATACAGATTTTCTCCTCATTGTTGTCACTACTAAAGCAAGCTCCTGATTGGTTTACGCGGCGTGAAATATCCGCCAAAGTTCAGATTTTTCAACTTGAGCGGTTCGCGCGAATCGCGCATTCAAAACGCTCAATTCGCGTCCTTCGCGCCGCCTCAATCGCGCGAATCGCACCGCAGAATGCCATTTCGCGTCTCTGCATTGACTTAACATGTAAATCACTCGTGCAAATCGCGTCCGGTGTGAACGCACCATTAAAGGCTCTGTCGTTTCAAAGAATAGCACAACGGCGAGCGCGTCGAGTATAAACACCTCCGCAAACGCGCAGTCAGCGAGAGTATAAACAAGGCTTAATAAATGAAGATGGCAGAAGAAGAATTGGATCGTTCGTGATTCTGGGTGTTTCTCAATGTCAGTGAAAAGGTCCGTTAGCCATCAATAACGTCATTTGTATAATATCAATACGGTAGTAATTTGTACTGGCATTTAAACATTAAACTTTACTTATATTTACAACGGTTATAACAAATGTTTGGTAACGTAAATACTTACACTTGAAAGCATATTGCCCCGTTAACAACGTCCGATATTTTGTATTTTTTGAACAAGATAGCAAAGCTGTGCGCATAGGATTGTGGGTGATTTGAGAGCGCAAAGGCTACTTGTATGCATCCTTTCCTCTATATGGCATATTTTTCGAACGAAGGACTCAGACCTTGGTCGAAATTCTGAAGATCCTCGACATTGGAACAGCCCTTCGACGGATGTCGGTGACGTAGCATCCTCGAAATTCTGGCTTCCGAGGATCCTTCCTTGACATTGAGAAACGCCTTCAGTCTGTCATCCTTTCTTTCTTGAGCCTTCACTTTGCCAATGATTTGCTATATATTGTTAGTAGCCTGGATAGCCCACTACAGTCATTATGCCTCATCATATCTCCTCTACTGGATGTAAAATGCTCTGTAGTAGCTACCTTTTGTCATGTTAGAATGTTAAGTTCTACTTCTGTAGTTATTTTGGTGAAAGTAACGCAAAAGTAATACAGGAGTAATGTAACGCATTACAAATCTGAGACCAACATGTCCTCCAATCAATACGCCTATAGGTGGTTTGTCACTTCCCTGAAATACGACCCACAGGAGCGTTTACTTGCTCATAAAGCGTATGTGCATTATAAATCACTGGGTAGGTTCAGGGGTGGTTCAGGGGTGGTTTAGGGCGGTTCAGGAGTGGTTAGGGTGGTTCAGGGTGGTTTAGGGTGGTTTAGGGTGGTTCAGGGGTGGTTCAGGAGTGGTTTATGGTGGTTCAGGGTGGTTTAGGGTGGTTTAGGGTGGTTCAGGGGTGGTTCAGGGTGGTTTAGGGTGGTTTAGGGTGGTTCAGGGGTGGTTCAGGAGTGGTTTATGGTGGTTCAGGGTGGTTTAGGGTGGTTTAGGGTGGTTCAGGGCAGGTTTATGGTGGTTCAGGGTGGTTTAGGGTGGTTCAGGGGTGGTTTATGGTGGTTCAGGGGTGGTTCAGGGGTGGTTTAGGGTGGTTCAGGGGTGGTTTATGGTGGTTCAGGGTGGTTTAGGGTGGTTTAGGGTGGTTCAGGGGTGGTTACGGCGGTTCAGGAGTGGTTAGGGTGGTTCAGGGGTGGTTCAGGGGTGGTTTAGGGGTGGTTCAGGGTGGTTTAGGGTGGTTCAGGGTGGTTTAGGGTGGTTTAGGGTGGTTCAGGGGTGGTTTAGGGTGGTTCAGGGGTGGTTTAGGGTGGTTCAGGAGTGGTCAGGGTGGTTTATTGTAGTTCAGGGGTGGTTCAGGGGTGGTTTAAGGTGGTTTATGGTGGTTCAGGGGTGGTTCAGGAGTGGTTAGGGTGGTTTAGGGTGGTTCAGGGGTGGTTTAGGTTGGTTCAGGGGTGGTTCAGGAGTGGTTAGGGTGGTTTAGGGTGGTTCAGGGGTGGTTCAGGAGTGGTTAGGGTGGTTTAGGGTGGTTCAGGGGTGGTTTAGGGTGGTTCAGGGGTGGTTTAGGGTGGTTCAGGGTGGTTCAGGGGTGGTTTAGGGTGGTTCAGGAGTGGTCAGGGTGGTTTAGGGTGGTTCAGGGGTGGTTTAGGGTGGTTCAGGAGTGGTTAGGGTGGTTTAGGGTGGTTCAGGGGTGGTTTAGGGTGGTTCAGGGGTGGTTTAGGGTGGTTCAGGAGTGGTCAGGGTGGTTTAGGGTAGTTCAGGGGTGGTTCAGGGGTGGTTTAAGGTGGTTTATGGTGGTTCAGGGGTGGTTCAGGAGTGGTTAGGGTGGTTTAGGTTGGTTCAGGGGTGGTTCAGGAGTGGTTAGGGTGGTTTAGGGTAGTTCAGGGGTGGTTTAGGGTGGTTCAGGAGTGGTCAGGGTGGTTTAGCGTGGTTCAGGGGTGGTTCAGGGGTGGTTTAAGGTGGTTTAGGGGTGGGGTGGATGTAGTTGTTAATAAAAAAAGATTTTTTGCTAAATGGGAATATGACAAATGGTGATAAAAAGTCCACACATTGCATTTAAATGAACACGCATTTTGATTGGTAACGATCATTTCATGATGACAGGCGTAACACGATACTGTCATTATTTTTTCGCCAGCTAGAGTGGCGAGTGGTTTAGGGTGGTTCAGGGGTGGTTCAGGAGTGGTTAGGGTGGTTTAGGGTGGTTCAGGGGTGGTTTAGGGTGGTTCAGGGGTGGTTTAGGGTGGTTCAGGGGTGGTTTAGGGTGGTTCAGGGTGGTTCAGGGGTGGTTTAGGGTGGTTCAGGAGTGGTCAGGGTGGTTTAGGGTGGTTCAGGGGTGGTTTAGGGTGGTTCAGGGGTGGTTTAGGGTGGTTCAGGAGTGGTTAGGGTGGTTTAGGGTGGTTCAGGGGTGGTTTAGGGTGGTTCAGGGGTGGTTTAGGGTGGTTCAGGAGTGGTCAGGGTGGTTTAGGGTAGTTCAGGGGTGGTTCAGGGGTGGTTTAAGGTGGTTTATGGTGGTTCAGGGGTGGTTAGGGTGGTTTAGGGTGGTTCAGGGGTGGTTTAGGTTGGTTCAGGGGTGGTTCAGGAGTGGTTAGGGTGGTTTAGGTTGGTTCAGGGGTGGTTCAGGAGTGGTTAGGGTGGTTTAGGGTGGTTCAGGGGTGGTTTAGGTTGGTTCAGGGGTGGTTTAGGTTGGTTCAGGGGTGGTTTAGGGTGGTTCAGGAGTGGTCAGGGTGGTTTAGGGTGGTTCAGGGGTGGTTCAGGGGTGGTTTAAGGTGGTTTAGGGGTGGGGTGGATGTAGTTGTTAATAAAAAAAGATTTTTGCTAAATGGGAATATGACAAATGGTGATAAAAAGTCCACACATTGCATTTAAATGAACACGCATTTTGATTGGTAACGATCATTTCATGATGACAGGCGTAACACGATACTGTCATTATTTTTTCGCCAGCTAGAGTGGCGAGTGGTTTAGGGTGGTTCAGGGGTGGTTCAGGAGTGGTTAGGGTGGTTTAGGGTGGTTCAGGGGTGGTTTAGGGTGGTTCAGGGGTGGTTTAGGGTGGTTCAGGGTGGTTCAGGGGTGGTTTAGGGTGGTTCAGGAGTGGTCAGGGTGGTTTAGGGTGGTTCAGGGGTGGTTTAGGGTGGTTCAGGGGTGGTTTAGGGTGGTTCAGGAGTGGTCAGGGTGGTTTAGGGTGGTTCAGGGGTGGTTTAGGGTGGTTCAGGGGTGGTTTAGGGTGGTTCAGGGGTGGTTAAGGGTGGTTCAGGGGTGGTTTAGGGTGGTTCAGGAGCGGTTAGGGTGGTTTAGGGTGGTTCAGGGGTGGTTTAGGGTGGTTCAGGGGTGGTTTAGGGTGGTTCAGGAGTGGTCAGGGTGGTTTAGGGTAGTTCAGGGGTGGTTCAGGGGTGGTTTAAGGTGGTTTATGGTGGTTCAGGGGTGGTTAGGGTGGTTTAGGGTGGTTCAGGGGTGGTTTAGGTTGGTTCAGGGGTGGTTCAGGAGTGGTTAGGGTGGTTTAGGTTGGTTCAGGGGTGGTTTAGGTTGGTTCAGGGGTGGTTTAGGGTGGTTCAGGAGTGGTCAGGGTGGTTTAGGGTGGTTCAGGGGTGGTTCAGGGGTGGTTTAAGGTGGTTTAGGGGTGGGGTGGATGTAGTTGTTAATAAAAAAAGATTTTTGCTAAATGGGAATATGACAAATGGTGATAAAAAGTCCACACATTGCATTTAAATGAACACGCATTTTGATTGGTAACGATCATTTCATGATGACAGGCGTAACACGATACTGTCATTATTTTTTCGCCAGCTAGAGGGCACATGACTTTAAAAATGTAAATAAAGGTTGTAATAAGGTGCTTGAAAGACGACCTATAGAGTCTTTTTCGGAGGACAGTCTGTCTGAGACAGTAATATTGTAAGGTAAAGAATTACTTTTAAATAACAGTAACAAGTCATATATAATGTATTACAGTTTGGAAGTAACTTGCACAACATTGAACATGTGCTATGCTAATGCTAATGCTACCAAAGCATTGCGTAACCAGCTAGCAAGGTGGCATTCATTGAATTACTTCGGGTAAGTTTCCACTAATGCAAATCTGGGATTACATTATATTTTTAAGTTAAATGTATGAATTAGCTTACTCAAGAGCAATTAAAATGTATGATTACAAAATAAAAATCTGCAAGTTCTGCTTACACTAAACTTTACATTTATTAACTGATTACCTCAAATGTTTTGAGTTTCGCCAACGTGTCCGGGTTTACAGTGTGCCTACTCATTCTTTAGTATTGTTGTTATTATTATACCCATGTTGTTTATTAATAGAAAAGCAATCAAAACTATAAAATAATGCAAATGTAGTGAATATGAGCATAAAACCCCTTCCCCATGTGCTCCTCTCAATCACAGACTGAGCCGAATGATGAGAACTGGTTGAATATATCATGTAACAAACACTGCAGACTGTCCTCCAGCCCCAGCGGCCGGCTCAACTTACCTCGAGCTCGTCTTACGCAACCCTACTCCAATACTGGACCACATTACAAATATAGTTTGTGATAGTTAAACACCCCTGGCCAGTGTAATTATTTTAACCCCTTTTTGAGAATCCAAACTTAAATGGCTGTAATTCAAGAATGCTTAACCCTTAATCAGATAGACCCCAAACTTTAACAGAGCGATTGCATAAGGAAATATACATTTCTTACATGGAAAACTATATATAATTTTTTTTATTTACTTCTCAGCTATACATTTATGCTGTGTTTTTGTGGGTATTTGGTAGTTTTTTACCTATTTACTGCACAAATACTTAACTATGTCATAAATTGGCTCATTAAAAATTATTTTTTTTAATGAAAAAATCACTTGAATGATGATCTTAATTAAATATAAATAGTTTTTGGACATTGCTCTATGTGTTAGGGATAGAATACCGACATCTGTAGGTTTGTGGAAAAACTTTAGGAATTATAGTTAAAGAGAGAAAGTGCAATGAGCACATTATCCACTAGAGGTCCAGAGGGAAGTTATGCAGAAGTTAAGCTGCCTTTCATCTTTCTTTTATTTGCCCTTTTCCCTCTTTCTCATGATTGTTCCATGTTGCATTTGTGCTCTAGTATTAGTCCTTCATTTATCTATGGAATTTTTTCAGATTCATGCCAGTTTTGTTGATTTTATTTGCCCATTTCAATAAAAATGCTCTCTGTTGCAGTCACACACATGTGTGTGTTTGTGTGTGTACGTGTGTGTGTGTGTGTGTGTGTGTGTGTGTGTGTGTGTGTGTGTGTGTGTGTGTGTGTGTGTGTGTGTGTGTGTGTGTGTGTGTGTGTGTGTGTGTGTGTGTGTGTGTGTGTGTGTGTGTGTGTGTGTGTGTGTGTGTGTGTGTGTGTGTGTGTGTGTGTGTGTGTGTGTACGTGTGTGTGTGTATGAGATAGAAAGTTCGTTCTACTTTGTGTTTATGCTCTAGGACCAGATCTTGATATAAATGTAGACATTTTCAGATTTACACTGGATTTAGTTAATTTTTTTTTTACCAAAAAAGTGAACTTTTTTTTTTTTTTTTTACACTTTCCCATTCATTTTCAATGTGGGGTCAATCTGACCCCGAGGGACTTAAACGGAAAAAAAATTTTTACACACCTTAAGAACAACCAAATCAAGCCCAGATTTTGTGTGCATGTTTAGATTATTTAGGAAAAGTCACAGAGTCTCATGGCCCTGAGATGAAGGAACAAAAAAAAATGGAGGAGAAGTCCAGTGGGGTCAGCTGGAGCCCAAGGGCCGATTAAGGGTTAAAACAAGCAAGATTATCTGCCAATGGTGTAAAATAATCTAGTTTCTGTTTGGGACAGGAACAAGAAACAAGATTTCAAATTTTTCAAATATTTTTCTTACCCCATTGGCAGATCATTTTTAAGCAAAAACTCAATTCATTTTGAAATGAATTTTGAAAAAACATCTTGATTTTACTTTTTTTTAGATGTTTGGACTGGAAACAAGACAAAAATACTGAGTAAGAAAAGCATTTTTTCCAGTGAATAGAAACTGAAGCACATTTTTGATTAAACTGATAATCACTCAAGAATATCCTCATGATACAGACGATCAGCTCAATGACAGAACAACCTTTACTGAGATATTAATAGCCGGCTGTTGTTGACTTTTCACACGCTAAGTCTTTAAATCAATGTTTGGGAACATTCACAGATATCTCAACATTGATGCGAACCCAACTATGCAATATTTTCTGTGCTCTTTAGCTTGTGTGGATGTTTGTCTTCAAAATGAGACTGAAAACCTTACACATGAACCATCTTGTCTTTGGAGAGCTTCTGCTGAATACACATGCTAATTTTACATGGTTTCTTTCCAGCTGGTTCGAGCTGGTCTGCAAACAGTAGGACAGGTGGGGTCAAGGTCAGATGACTATGCTAACCCAAACAACATGCTAGCCTTAAGGAGGGAAAGCCAAAGGACACTTGAAAGCGTAGACTGAAGTGTGCCTGATGTTTAGCCCACCGCACACACACTGTTGCCATAGCAGAGCTGTTAACAAGCTTTGCACGAGGTCGGCACTTGATAATGGAGATCCTGAAATAGCAGCAAACACTCGTGATGAAGCACCAATAGTGTAGAGTCAACATTCGGAAGATAAAACAGTTGTTGCATGATTATGACTTTCCTCTGCCACAGATCAGAATAGTTTAACAGATGCGCCCAAGCGTCCGATCTGGAACTGTAATGTGGTCAAAACTAGGGGTGGGCGATATAGCCTCAAAATTATATCGCGATATTTCAAGAATATTTGCGATAACGATATTTATGACAATATATAAAAAAAATATATGGTTAATAAGTTTTATTGGTTGTTGCAGCTGGTAGGCAACAGCATTTATTAGTGCAAACAAAACCATAACATTTTAGTTTAACAGTAACTAATGTAATTTATGCCATGGTCTGTCTGAATATTTGATTCTGATTAAAATTGAAAATCGTTTAATCAAGTCAAATTTAAGACTTTTTAAGACCATTGTGAATTAAATTTAAGACCTATTTAAAGTAAATCCAGTCACGAAATTACTTGCAAAGTAAATTAATTTATTAAAATTGAACAAATCGATAAACTTGCACTTCCTCATAGCTCAATCCCACCAGGATTTCGCTGTTTTTGTGATTTTTGAGATGAAAATTACTGAATTTGTGGTGGTAATTTCCAGAAATGTGCATAATTAGGATACCACATTTACTATATTATGTATTATATTAGATGCACAATAGTCACACATGACAATAGAACAAACCAAATGCATAAATCTTGTTTATTTTGGTTTCTTGACATTATTTTGCGGTGAAATTACAAATTATGCAGGACCTCAAAAAATGCATTGTTGATTTTTCATTGTATTTAGTAATGGCGGAAATGCGAAGAATAAAGCTGAAGAATAAAATCTATTTGATGTGTCTGTGGTACAATCCGAAAGAGACTCGCGCCAATAACACGAAAGCTGATTGGCTGCAATATAAGTTACATATTGGTCTCATTTGTAGTCGTAATACAGCGAATTATATTTGGACTAGCGAAAGAAAGAACTACAACACCACGGAATTAAAAAACCAAACATTCTAGAGCGTTTCAATGAGCTTTAGAGCTAGCGTTACATGGACATAGGAAAATGAAGACCTGTTTAAAACTATTGAAGACCTAGAACAGAATAATTCCACCAATTTAAGACTTTTTAAGGCCTAAAATTTTGATTTTGAAATTCTAGACTTTTTTAGACTTTTTAAGGCCCAGCGGAAACCCCTGTTTAATGCACAGGTAGTTCCAAGTCAGATGGATCCTCGTTCTATATTAATGCGCTGTTTTCATTTCAGGTGTGTTTAGACAGAGGTTTAAAAGTCCGAAAGTCCGAATGAAAATGCTGCATATAAACACTGCTTTCATAAGGATACACACATTTTTCTGAAGTGTTAAACTTTTTATTTTGTAACAAGTTATGAAGATAATGTTGGAATAATGACACAGACATAGCCTGGCTACGCCATCTCATCTGACAGCGTTTTTTCCCAGGTACTTTCTACTTCAACTGCGCCTGACAGAAGAATTTATTTTTCTGAGGTGTTTCTTACAGCAACACCAGATCGGTTTAGATAACGTCTTGTGTAAACTGTCCACAGAATCGTTCAATCGGAATGATTTTAATCGGAATTATTAAAAGTGTGCATGTAAACGGGGCTATTCAGCAATGATGGGGTTACATTGCTATTTTTCAGTAATAAACGCAGATCTCCGTTAAAAGAGACGCTGAACAGACGCAGTCACACAGGTACGAATCTCTCTCTCTCTCTCTCTCTCTCTCTCTCTCTCTCGATAATTAATCCAAATAAATGCTATAATCCATTAATTCAAATAAATGTAATCTTACGCACTACTTTATCTCTGTGTCTGATTCAAAGGAGGCAGAAAGCTAGATCTAACGAGCCGTAACTGACGAAAATAACTGTCAATGTTACCCTTCCGGTCAAATATTGCGCTGATAACATCAATAGCAGCTTTAAGTTGTTTAAGTCTGACCTCTTGTAACCAAGTAGCTCCTTCTTAGGTACTAAGTGGTTATTGGAGGCTGACATGCTGCTCTTCGTGTTTACTCTGACAGGTGTTGTTGTTGTGCGCGCTAGGGAACGTAAATGCGTCATACGCCATCATGTCACTATATCATTGATATCGCGATATGACACTTTTTTATCATGTAAAAATGTATACCGGTATTATCGTGAATGGTATGATATGGCACACCCCCAGTCAAAACTTGCCTGGAACTACTTTAGCCGTGCGTTTACTGGAAAATGATTTCACTCTGTGGCGAGGTGGAGGAGCGAGAGACATGGGAGGAGTGAGCGAGACCAGTGAGGGATTGAGAATGAGCGTCACCGGTCTCGAGTCCCCTCATGAGGGAGCACGGAGGATATAATGACGAGCGACACGAGTGAAGGACGAGAGAGGACCAGTGTCCGGCTGCATAAACACCTTCAGTTTTTCCCTCAAGTATGAACTTAAGGGGCGATTTCCCCTTACCTAAGAGAATAACTTAAGGGTGTTGCATATAATCTCTTAAACGGTTCTCTTAGGGAAACATTGAAGTGTTTGACGACAGCGATCCTGGATTCACGTTATAAAGTCTTGTTGCCATAGATACGCAAAACACTAACACTAATGCTGCGTTCACACCAAACGTGAATAGAGCGGCAAATTCACGTCTAGTTTGACTCTTGAACTTTGAATGCATTTGCGCGTCCAAAGTGAGATGGACACGCGTATAAAGCAAGAGTTTGAAGAGAAATTGACGCGCGTCCTTTTGCGCTTTTCATAGTGGTTGTGCGGCCGCGAAATTGAAGAATACTACTGTTATTGTGTCACGAAATGTAGTTTTAAGAGTTGTTCAGTCGAGAATGTAGTTGTTTAAAGCTCAAACCGGTGGTTTATTTGTAAAGATAGCGCCTATTTAAAGATGTTGTGAGATCCCGCCTGGAACAGCCTCACCTCGGCTAGTCCTCCTGACTTTAGCTGCTGCTAAACGAGACATGTTTAAATTCACAATCTATAGCTTCGGTTCTATTATATGAAACATATAAAGACATTAATGACTTGTTATAACGTCAAACAACTTCTTTAATTCTGTGAGTTTTTCTTCATCTCGTTCAGAAATGTACTGAAGTGTTCAGTGTCAGTGGTTGCGATGTGTGATGGTCAAACTGGTGTATTCTTTCATCGCTAAGATGGTCAAAGGGTTTCCCTATCCCTAAAAACTCTTCTTGGCTCATAATGATCTTCAGCTGCTTCAGCCGTGTCGTCTTATTTTTGTCCGCGTTACTTTTAAGGTTACGATTCCCAAACCTTAAGTTACACTTAGGGAAATTACCATTAAAGCTACACTATGTAACTTTTCCGTCCACTAGAGGTCGCCTGTTCAAAACAAAGGCGTAGTTTGATGACGCCACGTTTGAGTGCAGAATCTCGGGACGTGTGGTCTTCAGCTCACAGCCGGTGGGAAACAGTCAGGATAGGACTCGGGCAGAAATCATGTTAATGGATGCGATTATTAACATTACTGTAGTGAAGCAGAGCAGGAGCGAGTGTTGTGGAGCTGA
>JARQWZ010002625.1:210000-215001 GCA_033150135.1 Gobio occitaniae
GAGTTAGGTGTGCTCTTTGATTTATATAACTCAAAACATTGCTTTTATGTAACACTGCCTTTCAGGTGCGTGTATAAGTTTAATAATATGATCAAATGCTTAAAGATCCCATGATATTCAGGTGGTCCACCTAATCAACCACCTCCTAAGCCAACTTGGACCAGCTTAAGCAGGATTTCAACAAGGTACATTTTGCTAATAGAGGTGAAGGTATAACAGAGATTAATCCACTAAATACTGTAACTTTAATCTGTGCAAAATGCATTAACAGGGTTTTCTTCAGGTTTCACCAAGTCAAATTTAAGACTTTTTAAGACCATTGTGAATTAAATTTAAGACCTATTTAAAGGAAATGCAGTCACGAAATTACTTGCAAAGTAAATTAATTTATTCAAATCGATAAACTTGCACTTCCCCATAGCTCAATCCCACAGGATTTCGCTGTTTTTGTGATTTTTGAGATGAAAATGACTGAATTTGTGGTGGTAATTTCCAGAAATGTGCATAATTAGGATACCACATTTACTATCTTATGTATTATATTAGATGCACAATAGTCACACATGACAATAGAACAAACCAAATGCATAAATCTTGTTTATTTTGGTTTCTTGCCATTATTTTGCGGTGAAATTACAAATTATGCAGGACCTCAAAAAATGCATTGTTGATTTTTCATTGTATTTAGTAATGGCGGAAATGCGAAGAATAAAGCTGAAGAATAAAATCCATTTGATGTGTCTGTGGTACAATCCGAAAGAGACTCGCGCCAATAACACGAAAGCTGATTGGCTGAAACATATTGGTCTTATTTGTAGTCGTAATACAGCGAATTATATTTGGACTAGCGAAAGAAAGAACTACAACACCACGGAATTAAAAAACTAAACATTCTAGAGCGTTTCAATGAGCTTTAGAGCTAGCGTTACATGGACATAGGAAAATGAAGACCTGTTTAAAACTATTGAAGACCTAGAACAGAATAATTCCACCAATTTAAGACTTTTTAAGGCCTAAAATTTTGATTTTGAAATTCTAGACTTTTTTAGACTTTTTAAGACCCAGCGGAAACCCTGATTAACGAAAAAGATTAATTTCCCATTCATGCGAGAGCTGGAGGCCTTTCTGTATGGATTCTGTGATTCCCTCTGAATGCCAGTTTCCTCCACAGTCCAGTGGCACAGAAGCGGCGCACTGAAACACTACAGCATCAGATGCCAACCAGCGCCAACACACACGTCTGTCAAGTTTTTTGTCGGATCAGTGCGATACCCCTCTCGACGTCTATTGCCTTCTTGTTTGTCAGGATGTGGAATCTCTGAGTCAAACGCACTGTAATCTGGTGATTGTCATGTTGTTTGCGAATCATCCTATACGGTCCGAGATGCTGGGAAAGGCTCCAACATCCTCATGACACTGTTATATATTGTGTTATGGTAAATGATAAAACGTTAAAATACTATATTTGTCTAAATAAAATGCAACTGAAGCCAACCCGGACAAGTCAAAGGATCATTATCTGTCTTGTAGAGCATGAAACATTCATTCTCAGAGATGCTCTGCTTTAATCCACGCACTGTGTGAAGGGTTTATGAATAATTCAGCATCCCATGACAAGTAAAGCTCGAAACATTCTCATCCCAGCCCAGTAACCAAGGAGACCGGCAGATCTGCCCCCCTCTGAAACCACACAACAAACCTTCTTGTCTGTCAAGATGAATAATTCCTTCAAAATCATTTCCTTGCACTAAGAATAGGGGCTTGTCACCGGATGAACCTTTTCATAGTTCCTAGAACTATTGGCAAACTATTATAGCCTATACACACTATACTGCCGCTCCACATCCCTGAGTTCAGGTGTTCAACCCCTTCATGGCCACAGGTGTATAACTCCAGCTCTAGGCCTGCAGACGCTTCTACACACATTAGTGAGAGAATGGGCCGCTCTCAGGAGTGTGTGTGTGTGTGTGTGTTCGCTTCTACACACATTAGTGAGAGAATGGGCCACTCTTAGGAGTGAGTGTGTGTGTGTGTGTGTGTGTGTGTGTGTGTGTGTGTGTGTGTGTGTGTGTTCGCTTCTACACACATTAGTGAGAGAATGGGCCACTCTTAGGAGTGAGTGTGTGTGTGTGTGTGTGTGTGTGTGTGTGTGTGTGTGTGTGTGTGTGTGTGTGTTCGCTTCTACACACATTAGTGAGAGAATGGGCCACTCTTAGGAGTGAGTGTGTGTGTGTGTGTGTGTGTGTGTGTGTGTGTGTGTGTGTGTGTGTGTGTGTGTGTGTGTGTGTGTGTGTGTGTGTGTGTGTGTTCGCTTCTACACACATTAGTGAGAGAATGGGCCGCTCTCAGGAGTGTGTGTGTGTGTGTGTGTGTGTGTGTTCGCTTCTACACACATTAGTGAGAGAATGGGCCGCTCTCAGGAGTGTGTGTGTGTGTGTGTGTGTGTGTGTGTGTGTGTGTGTTCGCTTCTACACACATTAGTGAGAGAATGGGCCGCTCTCAGGAGTGTGTGTGTGTGTGTGTGTGTGTGTGTGTGTGTGTGTGTGTGTGTGTGTGTGTGTGTGTGTGTGTGTGTTCGCTTCTACACACATTAGTGAGAGAATGGGCCGCTCTCAGAAGCTCAGAGAACTCAAGCGTGGGGCCGTGATCGGTGGACAATAAGGCAATAAGGCAAAATATTATACTAAATATTCCACGCTCAACTGTTAGTGGGATTCACGAGTTTGTTTACCCATATACTCTTTAGCTGATAAGGTTTTTAGCGTATTTGGCTTGCTGTCCGCGGTGGAGGGGCTCGAGGAAGCCGCTTCCACTCAAGCTTAGATTTACCCCCCAGGGACTACTAGTGCTAAGAAGAAGAGAAAGGTAAACATGAATGTAAGTAGGTGGAGTTGGGGAGGTGGAGGGATGCAAACGACTGATGCCTGAAGGAGGTAGGAGACTGCTTATATGCTTAGCAGTTGATTGAAAGATTAGATGGGTTCACTCCTCCCGAATTTGCGTTTGTGTACATTGCTAATTGAAAGATTACATGGGTTCACTCCTCCCGAAATTATGTTTTGAACTTCACTTATAACAAAGTGGAAGTGATTGGGAACAACAGCAACTCAGCCACAGAGCGGGGTCAGCGCATGCTGAGGGTCACAGAGCGGGGTCAGCGCATGCTGAGGGTCACAGAGCGGGGTCAGCACATGCTGAGGGTCACAGAGCGGGGTCAGCGCATGCTGAGGGTCACAGAGCGGGGTCAGCGCATGCTGAGGGTCCACAGAGTGGGGTCAGCGCATGCTGAGGGTCACAGAGTGGGGTCAGCGCATGCTGAGGGTCACAGAGCGGGGTCAGCACATGCTGAGGGTCACAGAGCGGGGTCAGCGCATGCTGAGGGTCACAGAGCGGGGTCAGCGCATGCTGAGGGTCACAGAGCGGGGTCAGCGCATGCTGAGGGTCACAGAGCGGGGTCAGCACATGCTGAGGGTCACAGAGCGGGGTCAGCGCATGCTGAGGGTCACAGAGCGGGGTCAGCGCATGCTGAGGGTCACAGAGCGGGGTCAGCACATGCTGAGAGTCACAGAGCGGGGTCAGCGCATGCTGAGGGTCACAGAGCGGGGTCAGCACATGCTGAGAGTCACAGAGCGGGGTCAGCACATGCTGAGGGTCATAGAGCGGGGTCAGCGCATGCTGAGGGTCACAGAGCGGGGGTCAGCACATGCTGAGGGTCATAGAGCGGGGTCAGCACATGCTGAGGGTCACAGAGTGGGGTCAGCGCATGCTGAGGGCCACAGAAGTCGCCAACTTTCTGCAGAGTCAAGAGCTCCAGACCTCCAAACTTCTGTGGCCTTCAGATGAGCTCAAGAACAGTGTGTAGAGCTTCATGGAATGGGTTTCCATGGCCGAGCAGCTCATCCAAGCCACACATCACCAAGTGCAATGCAAAGCGTGGGATTCAGTGGGGTAAAGTGCGCCGCCACTGGACTCTAGAGCAGTGGAGACGTGTTCTCTGAGTGACCAATCACGCTTCAATGGACGAGTCTGTGTTTGGCGGTCGCCAGGAGAACGGGACTTGCCTGACTTTTTTTCAGGGGTTGGGGTTGGCCCCTTAGTTCCAATGAAAGGAACTCTTAATGCTTCACCAAGACATTTTGGACAATTTCATGCTCCCAACTTTGTGGGCCCAGTTTGGGGACGGCCCCTTCCTGTCCCAGCATGACTGCTCCAGTGCTCAAAGCGTCTCCATAAAGACATGGATGAGGAGTTTGGTGTGGAGGAACTTGAGTCCTGAGCTCAACCCGATAGAACAACTTCGGAATGAATTAGAGCGGAGACTGAGAGCCAGGCCTTCTCGTCCAACATCACAGATGAGCTTCTAGCAGAATCCCCATAAACACACTCCTAAACCTTGAGGAAAGCCTTCCAGAAGAGCTGAAGCTGCAAAGGGTGGCCCGACTCAATATTAAATTAATGGGATGGCATTAAAGTTCATGTGCATGTAAAGGCAGGCGTCCCAAAACTTTTACATTTACATTTACATTTATGCATTTGGCAGACGCTTTTATCCAAAACGACTTACAATGGCCTTATTACAGGGGCAATCACCCTGGAGCAACATGGAGTAAAGTGCCTTGCTCAAGGACACACTGGTGGTAACCGCTGGGATCGAACCAGCAACCTTCTGCATATCAGTTCCATGGTTTAACCCACTGGATCATCTAACTCCATCACCACTTTTGGCAATATAGTGTATTTACTCCAGAAACTAACTCTACAAATATGGAAATCAGTGATAGATGGACCTCTCAACCTTTTACACTAAAGAGAAAATCCAACGCAACTTTGAGGGGACCAAGCGAAACATGATTATGTATTTCTGCTCCGCTAGCGACACTGGACATATACTGTCTACTTTTTTTGTTTAACAGTCTATCTAAAAGCATATTAGACAGACTGGTAAACACTAACAGATCGTAAACTAATGAAGATGGAGAATGTGAGCATTGTGTGCATCAG
>JARQWZ010002626.1:0-214858 GCA_033150135.1 Gobio occitaniae
AAACAACAGGCTAGCTCAAAAGTTGTGCATTGAAAGTAAGCTTTACCGTGATCGTTGTATACTTTATTTCACAACTAGTACGAACTTACCGACAGACTCCATCATCGACTCCAGCAACGAGGTGGCCGTATCGATGCCTCCTTCTCTTCCCAAACTCGCCGGTCTATGTCCGTAGATAGCGTCCATCATATTGAACCACTTCCATTTCTTTCTGTGAACACCACTCCGGCTGTTGTGGTCTTTCACCTTACGGTAGTCACTCCACAGTTTTTTACTTTTAATGCGGCACTGCTCGGACGTCCTCTGGAACCCCTCGGTAGCCATCCTCTCAGAAACATGCTGAAAAACCTTTTTGTTTCTCACCATGCCATCGAGTTCCCTTTGTACCCTTTCTTCACCGAGGATACCCAGCAAGGTCTGCACCTCCTGGGCCGACCACGGTAACGTTAAGCTGCGCGCCGACATTGTTTTGCAATCTTGTGATTTAAAAATGGCGCCTCTTGCGTTGTCGATCCCCCTGTCGCACGTGCAAGTGACGATTCTCTGTCAACCAATCAGCGTTCTGCAGTGAGTCTAGCTCCACCCTTTAGTACCGTACCACTGTGCTAGGTACCCCAACGGAAGGGTACCAAAAAAAGTGGTACGGTACGGTTCGGCATTTTGGTACCAGTCACAACTTTTGACAGTGGAAACGCAAATAAATGCGTACCGTACCGTACCATACCGAACCGTACCGCTCAGTGGAAACGAGCCATTATTAATCTTGTGCATGGAAATCAAATATTTAACAGGGTTAAATAGGTAACACTTTAGAATAATGGTCATTAGTTAACATTAGTTAATGCATTAACTAACATGAACTAACCATGAGCAGTACATTTGTAACTGTATTTGTTCATCTTTGTTAACTTTAGTTAATATAAATCCAGCTGTTCATGGTTTGTTCATGTTAGTTCACAGAGCATTAAGTTAACTAATGTTAACAAGATTTTAATAATGCATTAGTAAATGTTGAAATTAACATTAACAAAGATAAATAAATGCTTTATAAGTGCAGTTCATGTTAACTAATGTAGTTAACTAATGTTAACTAATGACCATTATTCTAAAGAGTTACCATTAAATTATCTCAAGCATGTGATTTAGAATATAAAAAGCAATTTCATAATTAATGAAAATAAATAAGTCACAAATTGGTTACCTTTATTTTTTTTTAATTTAATTACCTCACATTTCCAAGAGTGGGCCTTTGCGTGCATCACTGACAGGAATGGCTTCATGTCCAGGAGAGGAGAGAACAATAATTTGCAACCCTCTGCAGGTATGGCCAGTACTTGCAAATTACATCAGTGCATATGAACTGCACATTTCTTGACCTCAACTCCTTCTGTAAAAACATTGGATAGGCAAAAATGTCCCCCCTCATCATGTTGAGGCTTCTCAGCAGCACACCATGTCTGCAGACAGCCACCTCCATGCCCTCCTCATCCAGCTTGTTAGTTTTTTTCGGGACGGACTCCCGTGCTGCAGTCCACTGACTCGAGCCACAGACACCTTTTCCAACAGACTATCAATATGAGAACAAAGTGAAAGAAAAACAATGTGATGAGTTAAAAAAACACTGCAATAAATTACATATATCGATAATTGTCTAAAGAAATGTGTAAAGAAATGTCAGTCTGTTAGCATTTTGTTCGACACATTTCGAGTGCTTTTTGAATTTTTTCTTTGCAATTGCAGGCCATGCAAGATGGCAAGATTTGACAATTTAATGAATTGATCTTAATTTTGCTATTGTGGTTAAGTGAAAATTTGCATTCCAATTTTTTGTTTAGGATATACAATTTCAGAAAACATTAAGACAAAACAATAAAACCTACATGCTTTGTCTTATCACAAACTGGGAAACTTCTTCATCCTCACAGACAAAGACACCCTTGAACAGGCCATGATCTTCATCCCTAGAAAATAATTACAAAGGCTTTATTTGATTATCTAATGAAAAGATAACTGGAACAAAATATTATTTTGAAATGCTTTTTGAAAGACCGATTTTGAAAGACAGAACTTCCCCTCTTTTGAAACGATACATTTTCCTGTTACCATCAACTGACACCGCGAGCATAAATGGAGAACAGGCTGGACAGTCAAAGACTTTGAGTCCACAAAGCTGATCGATTTCGAACCGACAATATCTCCATTCGAAAAAACTTATTTGAAAGGCATCCTGGCATATCTGTGATCTGTCCATTCTATAAAACAAAGAAATCAAAAAATGCTTTAAGAAATAGCTCACTCCCAAAAATAAAAAGATAAAAAATAAATAATTTGCCAATTCGTTCAATTAATACTCGGCCAAATAACTCTGTCCGCTGTTCCAGTAAACTGGTGAAGGACTATCTAGACAGTCCAGGAGCAGTCAGCTTCATATGAAACAAACACATCTATTTTATATGTTTCACAGCTTGATGTGGCAGGCCAGTAACCAGACTTGATTAAAAGAGGGATGGTGGTCGTTCTGCTCATGTGAAATTGCGTTTCCATTACAGATTTGCGCAAAACTTTTGCGATATTTTCTAAAAGTCGACAAAAGAATATTGCGAAATGACAGCGTTTCCATTAACTGATGTTATGCAACTAAAACATTTTTTTTCCTCTCGTGATAAATCATTCCAAAAATCATGCTACGTATGTTGTTAGGTTTATGTATATCCCAGCCACCGCACGCCATTATTTTAATGGAAAAAGACGTGCGTGTTATAGCACTGATGGCAAGGAAAGCACCTTATACTTGAGCGGCTCATAGGTGTTATGATAAATTGTGGCATTTTATATTCTATTGTTTTTTATGAGTTTAATAAAGAACTCGTCTTCTGTCCAAACATACCATCATCATCTGTAAAGATTGATCGACTTTTACATAGGCCTACGCCAGGTTATTGTGACGCATTGCCAGAGACGAGCGAAAAGTTTGAATTTGCATGGTGGTAACTCAACGTTTTTTTTTACCACTTTGTTATTTTGGCTCGGAATTTCGTTTTTTGGAAATATAAACTGAATTTAGAAATGCTTTTGAAATGAAAAACTTTGCGTTTAATAAACAAAATATATTTTTGAAATGAAGACAACGAGTGGAGTGCAAAATAATCTGTTCCCTGAGTCCACGGGCCACGGCCTTTGCTGTTATCATGAGTGTACACAAATACAAGTAGACAGTTTATAGTTTATAATTATGTCTTGTCTTGCACTTATCTGTATGGCTAAAAATGACGGAGAATTTTAAGTTTCCGCTGGAATAAGGAAAAAATTCATCAAAAGGCGACAACGACTTCGTCGGAAAGAGGGTTAAAAAAACGTAGCCTATTTAGTTTCATATAGTTAGGCTATGTCTAAATATTATAATCTTTTAATTTCATATGTTGATTATGAAAAGTGAGCAGCATGAGTAAGGCTACAGAATCAGATGTGCATATGTCTGGAGACATGGATTTTGAGCACAATTTAATTGTGTTTTCTAGAAAGTCTTTCTTTAAAATTAATTTTGTTTAGTATAAATTGTATTTTAATTTTGATCAATGTTTAATCAACTATTTGGCTGTAGGCTATATTTAATAAATAAGAAGCAAACCAAGATCGTCGGGAATGATTGACGTGCGTAACTGGCCTGTCTCCTCAGTCTTTGAGCAAGGCTGAAACTATAGCGTCTTTCTGTTTTAATAGATTTCTTGAATATATGTCATAATTACAGTAGGCCTATAGATAGTTATGATATTTGTGGTTGCACCGGGGTCCGGCATTATAAAGTTACGCCACTTTCCTTATTATGAGAAAATATATGTAGTTTTAACGACATAAGATCTCGTACATACTTGAGTGGGAAAAAAATTATATGTAGGCCCTATGTGAGAGCAATGCGTGACCGGACCAGATGACCTGTAAATGCAAAAAAAACTGTTTCCATTGCAGTTTTGAGAAAATTTCCTTTTTCGAATTGCCTGAAAAACCACCTCATGCGAGCGTAAAAACTTTTTTGCGATATATGGGAGTTTTTGCGAAATTGACGCGTTTGCATTGGGCATATTTTCAATTTGCAATTTCAATTTGCGCAATTTGAAGGGTAATGGAAACGCGTGAGCAAGTGAAGTGTGGCAAGCTGACATTGTAGCGACCTATTGAAATAATACAAATGTTTTCATGATGCATTTGTAATATTGAAAAAACAACAACAACTATAATTTATAAAAAAAATATATTTTTACACTGGACTCACCATCAATTCCTATAAGAATTGCCTTTTTACCTTCAGACACCACAATGGAATCAGTGGCACAGTGGCAAATTTGCTCAGGTGCCTCAAGAAGCAAAATGCAAGCTAGAAAAAAATTTAAGTTACCATAAATAACATTGTTGCATTATCATTATGATTATATGGAAACGCACATGATAGATTCTAAGGTTTTATAATTCTGAAAAAGCTGAACTACATACTTTTTTCCTCAAATTGAAATTGGCCTTCAATATCCACCTTCACCAAAGTTGATGGGGATAGGGGCTGAAAGAATCCTTCCACATCTGTCTCCCGGTTGTGAAGTTTCCTTTCATGGGCCAATATATCACAGTCTGCACAGTACAGTTGTTTAGGAATACAGTCTTTACAGCGGATAACAGATCGCTTCAGTCTGCAGTGTTGGCACTGCTTGATCTCTGTATACTCGGCCGTTAATAAAGACTCCACCATCTCTGGCCTCAAACCTGCCCACTTCTTTCTATTCTGGGCAATGCGAAATGACCACGTATTTGAGGAAGTTGATTTTGAGGTCTGAATGTCATTGGTATCAGCTAACAGATCCTCTACCTCTTGTTGAAGAGTTTCTGTATAAGAAAAAACTCAATGCAGTTATAGTGTACATGGCAGTTGGTAAGAATGATACGTAAAAGGCAGTAATGACACAGTAATACACACCTATATCTTCAACTGCTGGCCAAACAGTGTGAGTTGACAGTGATGGAATTTCACCTGAAAACAATGGGACATAACAAAATGTCAATAATAACTCTGCAAGACTTGTGAAAATTGTTGATGTCATTACTCACCATGATCAGTGTCTCTTTGCCGAGACTGCAAAGAGGATGATGTAGCTGAATTGTTGATCCTTGTAGCTATAAATAGAGATTTAATAAAAATGAATAGAAATATACAGTACAGGCAAATGATGGTGCTACACATTATGAGCTGCTAGAGTACATTTAGCATATTATAGCAGACATACCATCGGAAATGTTTGCCTTTGTAGATTTTGGCCTTCTCCGTTTTGGCACAAGATGCCCATACTCATCCCTTTCCACAAAAGAGACTGGTTTTGTACAGGCTCGTTTGGTCTTCATTTTCAGCTGGGGGAAAAAAATAAAGAAAGAAATCTTTATTTTTTTTTTTAACATGTTACGAAAAAAATTAAATGTATGAATTAATTTGTATTTACAGTTTTTCTCAAATGCTAAAACACATTTCACAAACGTTTCCTCCATGTTCCCCAATGTCTAAACACAACACCCTTTTCTAAAGCTACATAAACACAACCACACCTTCTCACTTCAAAACTCAAACTTTCACACCAAAGGAGCAGCTCGAAGCTTTCAAAAATGTAAACACTATACACATCAATACACACTACAGCAAAACAATTGAAAACACAATGCTCAATTTGTGAGAAGGTTTTTTGTTGCATAACTGCCAATGCATATTTTTAGAAACTTTACAGTAATGGATCTTCTTAGATCTCTGCAGAGGATTAGGCATTTAGATTTGTGAGTTTCATATGAAGAGTATAAATCTATAGTAAATTCTGCATGTACACTTCTGTAACACAACTCAATGCAAAAACAGAATCTATTGCACACAACAGTACTCTTGAAAACATGATCAGGGTGTGAAGTTTTTTTTATTTACTTTATTCACACCACACACACACACACCACAATCACTGTGCGGCATCATGTCGCTGAGCTGCAATGGGCCACATCACCTCATCCACATCGCAGGCTATATTGTCTCTTGCCAGGCACCGCGGGAAAAATGCCCTGGAATGGCGAATCCATCCTTGGAAGGCCTCCACTGGAATGTCAACACAGGGCAGCTCTATTGCCCTTAGGAGGTTCTCTCTAGTGTATGGTTGTCTGTCATAAACCTTCCATCTCCACGATGAGAAGAACTCCTCTATAGGGTTCAGGAAAGGGGAGTAGGGTGGCAGACAGATGTTTAAAAAGTGGTTACTGTTGGTGGTGAACCACTCTCTGATTTGGTTTGTTCTGTGGAAGCATACATTGTCCCAAATGATCACATAAATGTGATGTGAGGGCCCAGGATGGTGTTGTTGGCGGTCCAGGAGGATATCTTTTAGCTCCTCTAGGAAGGTGAGGAGACGTTGGGTGTTGTAAGACCCAAGGACAGCATGCCGGTGGACAAGCCCCTCCAAACCCATGGCCGCACAAAGAGTAATATTACCCCCCCCCCCCCCCCCCGTTGGCCAGGAACCTCAGTGATGGCTCTTTGGCCAATGATGTTACGGCCTCTTTGCCTTCGTTTCTGCAGGTTGAAGCCAGCCTCATCCAGGAAGAGGTACTCATGAGGTCTGGCCATCGCGTCCAACTGTAATATCCTCTGTGAAAATGTGAAAGTGCACAGGTGTTCAGAACAACAGTCAATCAGGTAGCACAGTATTGTCCAGAAGTAATGTAGGCCACTGAGCAACACAGTATGTCCACTAACTGTACTGTGAACATGGATGTATACTTACTTGCACATACTCGTAACGTAGGTCTTTGTGTCGCGCAGAGTTGCGCTCAAAGGGAACCCTATAGACCTGTTTCATCCACATCTTTTGGTGCCGGAGAACTCGGTCTATTGTGGCCAAGCTGACATCAATGCTCTCAAAGTTGACATTATCGGCAATGACTTTGTCTCTGATCTCCCGCAGTCTGATGAGGTTGTTCTCACGAACCATATCCACAATGAGGGTTTCTTGTGCCGCTGTAAATATGGCAACCCTCCCACCTCTATGTGGCATTCTCGCATCTCGTCCGTAATGATGGTGCGAGGTTGTCTTGCTCTCCCTCCTGGACCTTCTCCTCTCCCTTGTTGGCCTCCTCCTCTCCCTTGTTGGCCTGCTCTTCATCTTCCATGGCCAGCTCTTCTCCCTCCTCTGACTCAAATTCCTCTTCCCCTGACTCTGCCTTCATCCATTGTGTTTGTTTGGAATCTTCAGCAAACTGTTCACTCTGAACTTGCTTTTATACATGTGGTCACAGCATTAGCAACAAGTGTCTTCAATTTTAAGTCGTTGTGTGTAATGAATGACGCCAGGTGTGTTCATTGTGTTCAAATATTGCTGACTGTGGCAAGCATTTTGCATTACATGAGCTTTCATTTGAGAATATGAGCAGAGTTCTTTTGCAACTTGTGTTTTAGCAAGGAAAAATGTGTTAAGATTTATGAGAACAGAGGATTGTGTTTTGTGAATTGTGTCTTTATGTGAAATGTGTTTATGATATTGGAAAATTATGGTTTGATTTAGTAAATGTGTTTAGACAACTGGTCATTTGGTTTAGAGGATTGGTTTTTGTGTTTTAGCATTTGAGAAAAACTGTAACATTACCTGTGGGGGGTTAAACGTTTGTAGAATTTGTTCAGCCTCCCTGGTAGCTGCTTCAAGTTCAGCATTATCAGCTCTGAGTTCAAGTTCCCTTGTAATATTTGCTGCTTCCTGACATAACTGGTCAAAACCTGATGAGTTCTGACAAGATGCCATATTGAAGAAAAGAATATAAAGAGTGCAACGTGTATGTGAGTGAGAGGGGAGGGGGGTGGGTGTTGTGAGTGTGTGTGTGTGTGTGTGTGTGTGTGTGCGAGTGTGTGTCGAGTGTGTGTCTGAGTGAGTGAGTGAGTGAGTGAGTGAGTGAGTGAGTGAGTGAGTGAGTGAGTGAGTGAGTGAGTGAGTGAGTGAGTGAGTGAGTGAGTGAGTGAGTGTGAAAGAGAGAGAGAGAGAGAGAGAGAGCTGAAAGTGATGGCTCTTAAAAGAGCCGTTGGATTAAATGTTGTAGAGTGTAGATGGAGGAGTATGTGATGTATCTGAAGTAACTGCAAGACAAAAAAAAAGAATTAATGAACAACTTTTGGATTTTACATAAAATGTATTAAGAGCATGGCAATTTGGTGGTAACTGTGCCTTTACTACACATAGCAGGGTCAAACTACAGTACTATGGTAAAAGCATGGTGAGGGTTGCGTTTAATGTGCTTTTACCACACATAACAGGGGCAAACTACAGTACTATGGTAAAAGCATGGTGAGGGTTGCGTTTACTGTGCTTTTACAACACATAACAGGGGCAAACTACAGTACTATGGTAAAAACATGGTGAGGGTTGCGTTTACTGTGCTTTTACCACACATAACAGAGTCAAACTAAAGTACTATGGTAAAAGCATGGTGAGGGTTGCGTTTACTGTGCTTTTACTACACATAACAGGGGCAAACTACAGTACTATGGTAAAAGCATGGTGAGGGTTGCGTTTACTGTGCTTTTACCACACATAACAGGGTCAAACTACAGTACTATGGTAAAAACATGGTGAGGGTTGCGTTTACTGTGCTTTTACCACACATAACAGAGTCAAACTAAAGTACTATGGTAAAAGCATGGTGAGGGTTGCGTTTACTGTGCTTTTACTACACATAACAGGGGCAAACTACAGTACTATGGTAAAAGCATGGTGAGGGTTGCGTTTACTGTGCTTTTACCACACATAACAGAGTCAAACTAAAGTACTATGGTAAAAACATGATGAGGGTTGCGTTTACCGTGCTTTTACAGCACATAACAGGGGCAAACTACAGTACTATGGTAAAAGCATGGTGAGGGTTGCGTTTACTGTGCTTTTACCGCACATAACGGGGTCAAACTACAGTACTATGGTAAAAGCATGGTGAGGGTTGCGTTTACTGTGCTTTTACCACACATAAAAGGGGCAAACTACAGTACTATGGTAAAAGTATGGTGAGGGTTGCGTTTACTGTGCTTTTACCACACATAACAGGGGCAAACTACAGTACTATGGTAAAAGCATGGTGAGGGTTGCGTTTACTGTGCTTTTACCACACATAACAGGGTCAAACTACAGTACTATGGTAAAAGCATGGTGAGGGTTGCGTTTACTGTGCTTTTACCACACATAAAAGGGGCAAACTACAGTACTATGGTAAAAGCATGGTGAGGGTTGCGTTTACTGTGCTTTTACCACACATAACAGGGTCAAACTACAGTACTATGGTAAAAGCATGGCGAGGGTTAATTCAGCGTAACATTAAGGAGCCAAACTGTTTAATAAAGAACATATAATGGACTTTATATCGAACATTAAAAGGCAGGTCTGATGCAATATACTCACCAATGTGCAGCGCTAGCGCGGGTAAACTGCTGAAAAATATCGCGATGTTTTGCTTCTTGAATGAGATGTACAAAGTCGTAGGATACAGTACGTTTTAATACATTCGTATAAATTAGTGCGAATTCTCCGTTAGATAGGGAGGTGTTGCATGCAATGAATAAATCGTACGATTGCTTGTACGATATTGTACGATTTAGCCACTTGGTCAATTCGTACTGATTAGTACGAGTTTGTCGTGAGATAGGGTTGGCATGTCTCTTTTCAATGGGCTTACATTTTCTTAAATGTTATCATTCATTAATGTCAAGTGTAGAAATACCTTTTTGTTTTTCATCTTTATTAAAATACATTATCTGGCCATGTATACAAACTAAAAACGATTCGTTGGCTCAACATCCATTACTTACAAAGATAAATAGATTAAACTCAAAAATATATATATTTATAACTTTGCAAGCTCTACTTAACATGTTCTAGTGTATGCAACAAAAAAATGTAAATTAAAAGGTGAACATAAGTGTATGCGTAAAGTAAATGAAAAAACGTAAGTGACATCAACTAGCATTACAACTTGGTTAAAATTAAGTAAACCTAACATAAAATTTTACATATTTGTGAGCTGCATCATATGCAAATATTTTATACAGCCAATGAGCAGAAGCGGGAGCCATTTTGAAGCGTGATGTGGTGAAGACTCTGTCAGGTAAGCTGTCTTTGGAAAAAACTAGGTAAAATATTAGAGTTTGACTTTTTTAACATTCATTAACACTTGTTTATTGTGTTAGTGGAGTTTGTTCCTTAACGGGAAGAAGCACAATGCAACGTTTTCTGAAGTGCAATGAAGATGGTGAAAGGAGGTAAGCTAAAGCTTAAATTTATATTAACAAAGTAAAACATTCGATTTTGACATTTTTAACTTTAATTAACACTCATTTAATGTTTTAGTGGAGTGTATTCCTATACTGGAAGTAATGCAACGTTTTCTGAAGCGCAATGTGGTGAAAGGAAATAAGCTAAGCTTAGCTTTATATTAACAAAATAAAGTGTGCCATCTAACGTACACTCTTTTAATGCATTTGTAGTCACTGGGGATTCGTCAAAACAATTATATATTTAATTTCCTATGAATTCTTCAATCAGAATGTTACTTTTGAATACCTTGCAACTAGCTCTTAAATGTGTAAGTTTATTGCACATGAATCAAGAAAACCGGTTTGCACGCAATTATATTTTATAAATGTACATGCTTCCAGCAAACTTATTGTTGAGTGCTTAAATGCTTATGTTTCCATGTATTCATGAAGACTGCGTAAGGTAAAATTATGGAGTTTGCACAAATGCATATGCATTAAGTGCATGCACTGAGCTTTTACTCAGCTCCAAAAATAATATATAACAAAAGTTGAAAAATAATTATGTTGTAATACAATTTTTTTTTTTGTCTTTCCAGTGTCAACATTGTGGTGCAAGAATAGCAGGATGGTGCATCCTGTTAGATCAATTATTGGAGGTAAAAAAATTATTATAATAATTTCATACTTGACTATTAATTGTTTTTGACAAATTGGCTTTACCAAAAAAGGTGAACCTGGCATATTTTCTGCATTTTGGATGATTTGTCTGCTTTAAAGACATTTTTCTCAGTCAGTTTAGATATAAAAGCTTGTGTGTCCTTTTTTTGTTTCATGTACTTTTCATACTTTTGATTCAGTGTTTAAAGGGTTAGTTCATCCAAAAATGAAAATTCTGTAATTTATTCCTCACCCTCATGCCGTTCCACACCTGTAAGACCTCCGTTCATCTTCGAACACAAATGAAGACGAGAATATTTTTGGTGCACCAAAATAATTAAATAACGCCTTATATAGAGATGGCCAATTTCAAAACACTGCTTCATGAAGCTTCGGAGCGTATCGAATCAGTGTGTTGAATCATGATTCGGATCGTGTGTCAAACCACCAAACTGCTGAAATCATGTGACTTTGGCTGATTCGATACAGTGATTCATAACGCTCCGAAGCTTCATGATGCTGTGTTTTGAAATCGGCCATCACTATATAAGTATATCATATATAATAAATAAGTCGTTATTTAGTTTTTTTTGGCGCACCAAAAATATTCTCGTGGCTTTATAATATTAATAGTGAACCACTGTACTCACATGGACTGATTTAAATATGTGTTTAGTACATTAATGGATCTTGAGAGAGGAAATGTCATTGCTGGCTATGCAGACCTCACTGAGCCTTCAGATTTCAACAAAAATATCTTAATTTGTGTTCCGAAAGATGAACGGAGGTCTCACGGGTGTGGAACGTCATGAGGGTGAGGAATAAATAACATTATTTTCATTTTTGGGTGAACTAACCCTTTAATGGTGTACCTCTCTGACAGCGCTGATAATCTCATCAGGCATTACCAGGTGAGTGTCTGGAATACATCAGACAGAATACATCAATATATGGCAGTGGTTTTTAATCATGGTTTTAAATTGTTTAAAAATTACTGTATATGGCTGGCTTAAAATGAAACCAAAATGAAAAATCAGACACATAATTACTAGAGGTAACAATAATAATCAAAAGGTGAACACTTATTAATAAGCAATTTAATAAATGTTTATTGTTTAGATTGCTTATTATGTTAATTTATTAAACATATTAATAAATGTTAATGTCCAATCTACTTGGGGTCATTTTTAGCAAGCAATATAGTAATTTTTAAACAATAGTTGAGTTAAATAAAACTTTCCAGCACATACTTGGGCAAACATTTAACCCAACCGCTGAGTTAAAACAACCCAATTGCTCGGTTTGTCCATTTTCAACCCAACTCGGGTTGTTTTTAACCAAGCATTTTTTGGAGTGAAGCCCTATTCGACAGTGACTGTTTCTCATGGGGACGTAAAACATTGTCAACATTTACAGGGGCTATCTGTAGTGTTTTTTATGGTGATGCCTCATTTTGAGATAAAATGTAATACAGAAAACTATTTAAACTATGGCATGTCTATCTTATGATTTGTTTGAGCAGGAGATTTAAATAATTAAATAATAAATAGGAAATTATTACACATATCAGCATATAACATTTAATTTACAGCAATCGTCGTAAAAAAAAATCGCCACCCGAATACATGAGTTGTCACTGAAGCACCATGCAAATTTATTTTTACAGACGTCCACATGAGAAACAATTAGCTACTATCCAAATAGGGCTTTGACATTCCTACTGCAAAGCTCAATAATCATCTTAATAATGGCAGTAAATCAATTTCACCCAAATAAAACTGAAATAAAACAATAAACTGTACATTTATTTTATTTATTAAATATAAAGGTGTGTTTTTCTTGTTATTTCAAAACATTCTTTCTAATTTTGTGTTATATAAATGCATTATATTTTTCCCACTGTAAAACAATCTGAAACTACTTTTTAAGTAAACCCAACTTGGAATAATTTTACTTAAAATTAACAAGAAAACCTTTGTTATATGTACTTAAATATTTGAATTCACTCAACATTCTTTACTTAAAAATATATGTAACATGCAAATATGTGCAAGTTGTGTTAACTTAACATTATTTAGTAGATTCTATCGTGTTACATATATTTTTAAGTAAAGAATGTTGAGGGAACTCAAATATTTAAGTACATATAACAAAGGTTTTCTTGTTAATTTTAAGTAAAATTATTCCAAGTTGGGTTTACTTAAAAAGTATGATGCAAAAATGGTGCATATATATATTTTAAGTAAATCCAACACATAATTTTTTACCATTGATAGCCTTATGTTGATTCCATGTTTAATGTTCAAATGAAAACTTTTGGTCACTAAATCTGGCAAACATATGAGTAAAATGGAAAATAGATAGCCTACTGATCTGTGATCAGGTTTGCCTTGCTCTGCCATCATGAGTATACAATGACAACTACAAGCAAGGACACGACTAAATTCATAGAGATTGGACACCAGCAATTCAGCTCATATTTTAGGAGCTCGAGTCATATATGTTCTTGGATCCTACAACAAAATGACGAAGCTGATATTGCTCTTTTCTTTTGCATACGTGATTAATCACTTTGGAAGAAAACCCTGGCTGTTGCTCCACAATTATTTAATCATTTGTGTTTTTTGTGTAGGCCAAATTCCCACCTCAGGTCTTATAATGTTTGCGGTCATGCATTGTCAAACACAACATCATAATGATCTCGATCTAACAACCAGACCACATTATACATATTTTCTATGTTCATTTAAAAACTTAAAATTCACTCTCTGGAACAGACCCATCTCCAAGCACACACACAGTAATGTAAGAATCTTGTCTGCTATTCACTATGCCTGCATCTCATGTGCATACTATCCATCCTAGTATGAAACATTAGTAATATTCAATAATGTTTAGGTTAGGGAGTATGTACACTTGCAGGGTATGTTTTGTTAGAGCTTTAATAATGATAAAAAGTTCAGACATGTCTCATAATACAGATGACACTGCTGGGGCGCCATCTTGTGGCTGCTAAAATCTCTTCATTGCTGAAATATGGAGGATTAGATGAGGCTGCCTGTCTCCCATCCTGGTCACAGCTGGTTTAGCAGACTGGTTTTGACCACAGGCTGTGACCAGCTGAACACCATCTGAGCCAGTCTGAAAACAACACGCGCCAACCATTCAGCCTAGTTTAAGCAGGGTTTTCCCCAGCCAGTATGTATATATAAGTATAAGGTATTACAGCAAGACAAAGGGGAAAAAATAATTTAACTCGTCTAACATCACTCAAAGAAATTAAATATCCGTGTAGTTGATGATTTGCGCTGTATAATTAACCGTCTGCCTTCATTTTTAATTTGTAGCTGCTGTTCTAGTAGCTAATTGAATGGGCAAATATTTAACAAATAGGTAGGGGAGGTTTTCAAAATTACGTCTCGTCTGTGTGTCTCAAAAGTGTTTCTCGAATGAAAGTGAAATACTCGATGGTGATTGGCTTCTACGTGGAGTGAAATACTCAATGGTGATTGGCTTCTACGCTGAGAGAGTGAAATACTCGATGGTGATTGGCTTCTACGCCGAGAGCGTGAAATACTCGATGGTGATTGTTTATTTTCTTCTTTTTTCTTTTACCAGCGGAGGCAAAAGTCTATCGTTTATCAACAGTTGTAATTACATCGGCACTTCGGAAGTTTCAGCACGTTAAATAGGTAAGTGCGGCGTATGTATTAGTCACTGGTAAAATACAATATTTGCAGTTGTAGCCTATTTGCTTGCAAGTACTTTAGTTTTATCAGACTACACATTTACTCTTGAATTGTTCTTCAAAGAAGGAAGATGCCTTGTGTTCCCAGATAATAAGTGTAGCTACAACATCTGCCAGCTGGAGCGAACAGACCACACTAACACCGTAGACATAAACATATAGGTTCAAGTTGTAAGGCCCTGACACTGTAAATATGTTGTATAGTCACTAGTTGGCGCTCCAGCAGGGTCTTTAGGAGAGACCAGAGCCATAGAGAGAGAGAGAGTTGCGACAACTCCATTGACTCCAATGGAACGTTTTTTTTTTTACAGCAATGGCGGCTCGCGGAGACTCTCAATAGTTCCCGGAAGTAGCAGCCGCGCCATAGAGTTACAGCAGAACAGACCGTTTGTGATGCACTTTTAAAAGGTAAGACGTTTAATCAGTAAGATTTTAAATTATCAGCACATTTTAATCAAAATAACTTGTACATTAAAGCCTGCTTGTGTAGATTATTCATCATTAAAAAAATATATATTTTAAAAACAACATCGCTGTAACTACATACTCATGCTACATACACATGTCGATGTGTAATAAAATTATTGCAAATCAATGCATTTATTGACTATTAATTACCAAAAAGCGCAGTTCTGTCACTGTGACTATCAATTTGAATTGCCCGTCAAAGCACTTCCTGGAACTATTCGAGGTCTACATGAATCACGTGACTATCAAGCGTTTTGAACTTCCGTTGTCGCAACTCTCTCTCTGTATGGCTCTGGGAGAGACGTACTGTCTGTACACCATTAAACTGAGTTAAAATGACTGAATCTGTTTGACCTTTTGACCTTTAGTCTAAATTAATCACAGTGACATTCAGGATCACATTAAACATGTCAAAATGTTTTAATGGTTTGTGTTTAATACAGTAATACTGAAGAAGAGAGTCATAATTCATCATAATTCATTTTTCTCTTCAGTCCACTCAGAAATGTCGATCATGTTCAGTCTTATTCATTTTCAAGAACGGCGCTGACAATTTCAGGAGAAAAGTTTGATGCCATGAACATATACACATATTTACATGATATGATAATTTTAAATAAAGCTGATCTGAATGTAAATGTTCAGTATTTTTCCACTGCACTGGTCAGTTTCTGCTCTGTTTTCACACTTCATCTCTCTCTCACACGTCCACATGCACAAAAGCAGAAGTAACTGCAGCTTTTTGACACCTTTAGCTCCTGACAGCTTCAGTTTCGTGTAGTTCTGCTTATCAGAATTTATTTTTAATCTGAAGCGCAGTAAACCACAGTGTGTTTAAAGGTTAAAGTGTCTCTGCACTTACAGTTCTTCTCTCTCGTCTGATCTCAATTGATCACTCACTATATTTGCACAAATACATGTTCTATTGATGTAAATCATTCAGATTGTTGTATTGAACTCGTCTCTTGCTGTAAAGCGTTTGATGTGGTGATTCAGAGACTGATGCAGCTGATGGTGATGGTTTAGTTGCTCTGTGGAGTTTCATTATGGTTTGTGGGGAGCAGAGAAACACAGACTGAACTAAACAATGATTTTAACAGCTGAAGGACAATGAGAGACTAGATCAGGCCAAACATCTGAAGCTCATGTTCAACAGCCATGAATGCAAACATGTGCTAAAATTGTCACGATGAGAGATAAAGATCAAACTAAGAGCATCAGTCTCATCCTGTGCAGATTCGATCAATAAATAGCCAATGAGTGCAAAAAATAATATGTTAATAAACAGCTGTGCAAGCATTAATGTATGTTTTGCCTTCTGGGGATTAAACAAACACCTTCAGCAAGAATATCTGGATCTCCACATTCTTGTAAACTCAAACCATTGGTCTGATTTCACTCTATGGGTCTGATGCTGACGTCTCTTCCGTGTTCTTCACTTCTTGTAGATCTGATGTCATAAAACAGCACAGCAACAACAGCCACGCCCACCACTGCAGCGACGACCAATCGGATCACAGCTTCAAAAGTACACAACAGCAGGTACAGTCTGAAAAAAAGAGCACTGAATCAGAATTGTGCATTTAGGTCTCTTTCAAACAGACTTATAGGTGCAGGATTTGTGGGTAATTGTGAGCTCAAGCATCCATTGGAACATGCACACTATCCGTGCATAGCCAAATAACATTAGCTGTACTGTTTTATTTTATATAATTATTCTCAGCTCCCATAGAAATCTGTGATTGTAAGCCCTTTAAAATGTATTGCACCCACCAGCTGTAATATGAATCAACACCCATGAACATGTGATACTATGAATACTGGGCTGTGAATATATATCTGGGTCAAAGACGAAACAGGGGTTTTCAAGCATCAAAAAAATAAATGTGTAATACAGCTTTAAATTTAGTTTTTTCCTGTACATTAGAATGTGTCCTGTTTAATTTTATATTTTCTTAGCAAAAAATAATGACTATCACACATTTTTTTACCATGATTTACAGAAGACACCCACTAAAATGTCATTCAGTGTAACAATATTTATGTATCAGAAAATCTTATTAGGCATATTTAAAACAGGAATCATTTGATGGCATATTAAAAGACTCTATTTAAGTATCAAAGTCCAGCCCACAAATACTAATTAATTGTAATTTTTAAATCTTTATACTTTGCCACTATCCTTCAAACCACTAGGTTTACCCATTTGCCAGCAAGAAGTTTTTGTAAGGAAGTGAAAATCATTTAAAATATAATACAATTTTGTATGATCACATTATTTTATATATATATTTAATGATTACAGGTTAGAATAAGTATATTGTTTAATTTTTTACATAAATATATCTGTTACACTGAATGAAAAAGCATTACCCTGAATGACGAAATTCTACTTCAGCTTATATTGCAGGCCATAAGCTGGCCCTCTATATCAAAAAGTGAGCTTGACCAGTAAAGTTAATCACAATTATTCACAACATCTACTTATTTTTAAAAAATTCTAACAATATAAATGTTTTTTTGGCATTTCACTGAATGACGTGCGGTTTTGTAACTTAGGAGACCACACCATGAAAAGGGGGCCTTTTGATGATGTCACAGATATGTTTTTTATATGATTTCAGAATGACTTCTTGATCCTGTTACACTGAATGATCTCTTACAAACTGGATTTTCGGGACAAAAGTCCCCTGGTTATTTAAATACTTAAAAAAATAAGTAAGACATAGTCCTTTTAATATAACACAGCCAACTAGGCATGTGCCGGTATCAAATTTTCATGTTGCGATTAATTGCTGAAGCATTTATCACGGTATACGGTATTATCACGATCTTGAAATAAGTTGCAAAAAAAGTGTTGTCATACTATAACAGGTTAAATCACTTTCTTATAACAAAAAAACCAAACATTTAAATACAATAAAGCAATACACAAAAATGTATAAAGTAAACAAATATTTAAAACAGATTAAAGTGCAAAAGAATGATAAAGAACAATAGGTATGCTGAAATGTACATTTAACTAAGATTAATACATGCTTTAGAAGTATTTTTCATTGTCAGCTTGTTAATGAAGGAACTAATGTTAAATACTGGAGCCTTGTAAAGTGTGTGATTGAACAACAGTCAGAACATATTCAAACAATATCTAGGGCATGTAATTTAGTCCAGATTAAAATATAAAATGCAAGTTTGAAAATGAATAGCCTTAAGTCTTTAAGTATTATGAATTAGGTTATGCGATTACTGGGGAAACGGCTGCATTTCTGCTGTTCCGTCAGCGCCCTCTGCTGTCGAAGAATGAATGTGCACTTCAGCGTGTCTCCTCATTCCGCCATGTGCTCGGCTCATGCATGGTCTATTTACATCAGTGCGCATTCCTCTTTGACGTGTTTTTCATTTTAAACGGTTGATGGGTAAAGTATTCTTAAAATTAATTCTAAAAATCTGAATAATTCGTAATAAATAATTATTCACGGTATTTTGAAGTGCCCACGATAACAATATTGTGCTTGTTCATTATTGCGGTATATCGTATTACCGTTTACCGGCACATGTCTACAGCCAACACATATTTGAAAATGCCAAGAAAACAAATATATTTTTTTACTTGTTATTTTATACATTTATGTAAAGATGTAATGGCAAAATCAAAGTACGGACCATTACGCTGAATGACAATTTTACACTTTGGAAGATTATTTCCCCTAAATGTTGACATTTTATTTTGACAAAAGTTATTTGAAATAGTAAAGTAGACAGTTTACTTGCATTTAACATGTTTTTTATGTATCTAAAATGACTTTTGTAAACATAATTTGATGCGGACACCAAAATTGTGACGTCTCGTCTATGACCCATCTACATATATATATATTACTAAATATAACTAAATATTAACTTGTAGAAAAACTTAATTACGTCATTAGTTCTTTCTATTCTTCATAAGTGTGCTTTCATGAACCCATTTAATCTTAGTATATGTGATTTCATATCTAATCATTGAAAAAAAGATAAACAGAGTGTATTGAGCAAACATTTGACTGAGGCTGTGTCTCAATCAGCTCCCTAGTGCAGTGGTCAGGGCACTAATCAGGGAGTGAGCCACATTCATACACACGATATACCGATTCACGACCTAGGAAGATGTGGAGCTGATTGAGACGCACCCAGAGATTACGCTGAGAGAGTGAAATACTCGATGGTGATTGTTTTTTTCTTTTAGCAGCGGAGGCAAAAGTCTATTGTTTATCAACAGTCGTAACTACATCGGCAGATTCAACATGTTCATTAGGTAAGTGCAGCGTATTATATTATACAAACATGCATGTGATTATTGACAAAGTTTCCACAGAGAGAGCGGTTAAAACAGACTGTGGTTCATATTCAGTCACAAGAGGGAGCTAAAGCAGCTCAATCTGCAGCAGGAGAGTCATGTTGCTGTACATCTTCCTGAAAGCATCCACAAAATATTAGTCAGATAGATTACAAGTAGAATACAATATATTGAAATATTTGCAATCATCGTTGTTTCTTGCAAGTACTTTAGTTTTATCAGACTACACATTTAATCTTGAATGGTCTTTAAAGAAGGAAGATGCCTTGTGTTCCCAGATAATAAGTGTAGCTACAACATCTGCCAGCTGGAGCGAACAGACCACACTAACCACACCATGAGCCATGAAAATACATATACTGTGAAAAAAAAATTATGAATGTCCTTTGAATTTCATGAATCCATCTCTGGAAAAACAGATGATTTCAATCACCTTCACTATGATAAACATTAAAGAAATTGAATCAGAGTTCAGTGAGGAAACTGAGCTGCTAATAAAGTCTGTTGATATTTCCTGATCAAACACAGATCACTGAATAATACACTGACAGTTTCACAGGAGCTTCTAGTGATGATGATCAGACTGAATTTGAATCAAAATTCACATAACTATATTTCAACAGATATATCTTGAAAAAATAAGTTTCCACATGTCAGTTTTAAGACATTTGACTGTAAAATGTTGTTTTTCCATGTTCAGTCTCTAGTTGGTGCTCCAGCAGGGTCTTTAGGAGAGACACACTGTCTGTTCACCATTACACTGAGTTAAAATGAATGAATCTGAAGTTTAAAATTTGATTCTGACATGCATATTGGTCATAAACCCCTGATAAGAGTCCGCTTAATATCCCATGAAGATCAGCTTTCCGTGTGATGTTTGACTTTTTTTGACATTAATCACACAGTGACATTCAGGATCACATTAAACATGTCGAAAATAAAATTTAAATGATTAAAAATCATCATAAAATACGAATGTTGTTAAAACTAAAAATATGAATGTTTATTACAGTAATACTGCAGAAGAGAGTCATATGGATTCATCAGAACTAATTTTTCTCTTCAGTCAAGACAGAAATGTTGATCATGTACAGAGTTCATTAATTTTCAAGAACGGCGCTGACAATTTCAGAAGAAAAGTCTGATGCCATAATAATATTAATAATAATTTGTTACATTTATATAGCGCTTTTCTAGGTACCCAAATCGCTTTACATATAGTAGGGGGGAATCTCCTCAACCACCACCAATCCACAAGTCAGTTTTAAGGCCTTTGACTGTAAAATAACGTTGTTTTTTCATGTTCAGTCACTAGTTTGAACATATTTATACAGTCAAGCCCGAAATTATTCATACCCTTGGTAAATATGACCAAAGAAGGCTGTTAAAATAAATCTGCGTTGTTAATCCTTTTGATCTTTTGTTTTATAAATGTATAACATTTTAACCTTCCATTGGAGAATAAGAATTTTAAATGGAGGGAAAATCTCTTTATGAAATAAATGTTTTTCTCTAATACACATTACTCACAATTAATCATACCCTTTTATTAAATACTTTTTGCAACCTCTTTTTGCCAAGATAACAGCTCTGAGTCTTCTTCTAGAATGCCTGATGAGTTTGGAGAACACCTGACAAGAGGTCAAAGATCATTCCTCCATACAGAATCTCTCCAGATCCTTCAGATTCCCAGATCCATGTTGGTGCTTCTTCTCTTCAGTTCACCCCTCTCATCTTCTATAGTGTTAAGGTCAGGGACTGGGATGGCCATGGCAGAAACTTGGTTTTGTACTCAGTGACACATTTTTGTGATGATTTTGATGTTTGTTTTGGATCACTGTGCTGTTGGAAGATCCAACCTTGGCCCATTATTAGTTTTCTAGTTGGGATATTCAGGTTTTAATTTTTTAGAATCCATGGTACCATGTATCTGAGCAAAATGTCCAGGATCTTTGGAAGAAAGATAGGCCCACAACATTAAAGATACAGCAGAGTATTTCATTTTACACATGGGGTACTTTTTTATCCCTGTGTGCACCAAACCCATCATGAGTGTTTGCTGACAAAAAGCTTTTGTTTTTTCATCTGACCACAGAACGTTTGAAAAGTAACGACACTACTGGAACTTTAGACGGGACTTGGTTCTGTGGTCAGATGGGAAAAAAAAGCTTTTTGTCAGCAAACACTCATGATGGGTTTGGTGCACACAGGGATAAAAAAGTACCCCATGTGTAAAATGAAATACTCTGCTGTATCTTTAATGTTGTGGGCCTATCTTTCTTCCAGAGATCCTGGAATGGGCCGTGGTTGGATCTTCCAACAGGACAGTGATCATCAAAATCAACACAAAAATGAGTACAAAACCAAGTTTCTGCCATGGCCATCCCAGTCCCTGACCTTAACACTATAGAAGATGAGAGGGGTGAACTGAAGAGAAGAAGCACCAACATGGATCTGGGAATCTGAAGGATCTGGAGAGATTCTGTATGGAGGAATGATCTCTGATCTCTTGTCAGGTGTTCTCCAAACTCATCAGGCATTATTGAAGAAGACTCAGAGCTGTTATCTTGGCAAAAAGAGGTTGCAAAACGTTTGAATAAAAGGGTATGATTAATTATGAGCAATGTGTATTAGAGAAAAACATTTATTTCATAAAGAGATTTCCCCCCATTTAAAATTCTTATCCTCCAATGGAAGGTTAGAATTTTATAAATTTTTAAAAGAAAAGATCAAAAGGATTAACAACGCAGATTTATTTTTACAGCATTCTTTGGTCATATTTACCAAGGGTATGAATCATTTCAGGGTTGACTGTATATATATTTATATAAACAAACTTTCCACTGCACTGGTCAGTTTCTGCTCTGTTTTCACACTTCATCTCTCTCTCACACGTCCACATGCACAAAAGCAGAAGTAACTGTAGATTTTTGACACCTTTAGCTCCTGACAGCTTCAGTTTCGAGTAATTCCGCTTATCAGAATTTATTTTTAATCTGAAGCGCAGTAAACCACAGTGTGTTTAAAGGTTAAAGTGTCTCTGCACTTACAGCTCTTCTCTCTCGTCTGATCTCAATTGATCACTCACTATATTTGCACAAATACATGTTCTATTGATGTAAATCATTCAGATTGTTGTATTGAACTCGTCTCTTGCTGTAAAGCGTTTGATGTGGTGATTCAGAGATTCAGAGCTTATGCTGATGGTTTAGTTGCTCTGAGATTCATTATGGTTTGTGGAGAGCAGAAAACCACTGGACCAAAACCGAACTAAACTAAACTAAATGATTTTAACAGCTGAAGGACAATGAGAGACTTGATCAGGCCAAACATCTGAAACTCATGGGGTTCAACAGCCATGAATGCAAACATGTGCTAAAAAAGTCGCTATGAGAGATAAAGATCAAACTAAGAGCAGAGTGGAATATTAACTGAAATGACTAAAGTTCGCACATTTGTTTTCGTGACCACATGTGCCTGTGGTCAATTTTTTTCTTCTCCTCATCGCATTTCACACTCAACGTTTTTTTTCCCACCCCTGTCGTCAACATCTTCCTAGAACTGTTTAACAACAGAAACATCCGCGGCCATTAATGTTTGTCACCTTTTAAAACACAAGGTTTGAATATGAATTCACTGATTAATATATTATTTTCTAGATAATAGTGTCTGCTAAATGAATATAAGTAACTGCAGAATCCAGAATTTTGTTTTATATTACAAGATGCTTTTGCCAGTGTATAGATCTGTTATTCTCAGTGGCTATATTGCTGGGGGCTCATGTGAAAGCTATAAGACTATATAACACTTTTTATAGTAGATTTCCTTATTCGTGCTGCAAGAGATGAATGATTGTACAAATGCATTATGTTGTGATGTTTGCTAATATTTATTCAGAGGTCAAGAATGAGGCCGAATAATATATTCAAATAATATGTAAAGCCATCTTTATTTAACATTGTACAGAAAGAGGCTAAAGTTGTCAGGGTTCTGTCACTTCTTGATAAGCCGTTCGATTGGGTGGTGAGGAGAGGGCTGGATAACATCTTGATGGTCAGGCACCTTGCCCTGCCCGCGCTGTCCATGCGCCTGGCCCTCCACGCCGCCCAGACTCCTTGCTCTGCCAGAGCTGCCCAATTGCATTGCCCTGCCGTGGCCAGTTCCGGACCATCGTCCAGTGATGGCTCCAGCCCCTGACCAGCATCCAGTGAAGGCTCCAGCCCCTGACCAGCATCCAGTGAAGGCTCCAGCCCCTGACCTGTGTCCAGTGATGGCTCCAGCCCCTGACCAGCATCCAGTGATGGCTCCAGCCCCTGACCAGCATCCAGTGAAGGCTCCAGCCCCTGACCAGCATCCAGTGAAGGCTCCAGCCCCTGACCAGCATCCAGTGATGGCTCCAACCCCTGACCAGCATCCAGTGAAGGCTCCAGCCCCTGACCAGCATCCAGTGAAGGCTCCAGCCCCTGACCAGCATCCAGTGAAGGCTCCAGCCCCTGACCAGCATCCAGTGATGGCTCCAGCCCCTGACCAGCATCCAGTGAAGGCTCCAGCCTCTGACCAGCGTCCAGTGATGGCTCCAGCCCCTGACCAGCATCCAGTGATGGCTCCAGCCCCTGACCAGCATCCAGTGATGGCTCCAGCCCCTGACCAGCATCCAGTGAAGGCTCCAGCCTCTGACCAGCGTCCAGTGATGGCTCCAGCCCCTGACCAGCATCCAGTGATGGCTCCAGCCCGCGACCAGAGTCCAGGGAGGACTCTGCTTCCTGAACGCGATGTACGTCGCCCTGGCCCTAGTGTCAGGGTTCAGTTTAGCTCCAGCCTTGATCAAACTCAGCTGTCTGTAAGTTTCTAGTAATCCTGAAGACATTGATTAGCTTGTTCACGTGTGTATGATCAGGGTTGGAGCTGAACTCTGCAGGACAGTGGATCTCGAGGGTCAGAGTTGAGAACCCCTGATTTAAACTATCACAGTGAGAGAGCTGTTGGTGAAATCACATGTTCATCCACTAGGTGGACCTCCAGCAGGTTCACTGTACCAACAGAGACACACAGCACTGACACAAATAATACAAACATAAATAAAACAAAACACTGCTCAAAAGCTATGACAAAATCAATATTATATTATTAACTAGGCTAATGTTTGACCTTGATTTAATATCACATTAACATTCAAAACACTCCTTCACAGAACCTTTAAATGACACAAAACAAATAAAAGTACATTTGGAACAACAATATAAGAAGCATGACTCTACATGAGACTAACATGATCTTACTAATAATACAGTTGAACTTTGGATTTTACTCAAGAACTATGGAAACTTTTCATTAGAGCAATTACAAAGGATAATCATTTAACAATTGAGCTTTTTAAAGCCTGGATCCCATGAATTAAGGACAACGCTTTCTTCTCTTTAAATATGTTTAGTTCTAATGAAGTGAACTTACTGTGTATACCATGTTCTGTGTGAAGATCCCCTTAAGTAAGGTCAACAAGAAAACTTTTGTTAGCAACATGTTTAGAGCATTCTTGTTTAGTTCACTCAAGATAATAAACCGACTCATCCCACTCTCTAAAAAATGCTGTGTTGTTTTAACACAATTGACCCCTTCGCTAAGCCACGCCCGAAAACCGCCACTGGCCAATTGTGGCTTAGCAACCGTAACTAGGCGCGGAAGGTCTGTCAAGCTTTCGAGCGAGGGAAACATGCCGAAGCGTTCTGCTTATGGATTGTGCAAATCTGATACCCGGTATCCTAAAAGTTTGGACAGGGGGTGGAATTTTTTCCCTTCCCATACCTAAAACCCAAGGGGAGAAATGATGGTGTTCTGTCGATTTGTCCTACCTTGTCAGATTTTCCTACTGTAGCGCAAAATTATAGCTATATATCTATCGATCCATGCTACCGCTTCGAAAAATCCTACTGTGTGTTAGCGTTTGTGACTAACTTACATTAAATAATTCAGTGTAACTTTACCAAGGATTCTTATTGGGGAAAACGATTTTACAGTGCAAAATAGCCCATCAGATTGTTGTGGATCAAGTAGTGTGGGAGAATATATATATATATATATATATATATGTATGTGTGTGTGTGTGTATTATATAGGGCTGTACGATTAATCGAAAAATAATCGAAACCGAAATTCAGAACCTGTAACCGACATATTTTTCCCATGTCGGTTATTTCGGTTTTAGTCACATGACTCCGCCCCATCAGTCACATCAAGTGCAGTTTGCAGGCACACAGAGAGATGCCGGAGCAGTTATCTTTGTTTATAGATGCCCAGAATCACTATAGTAACTGCATGTTAGTTTTACACAGTTTATACTGGTAAGTTAATTGCCATTCTTCTTATAGCCTACGCGCTGCGACACACACACTCACACACACACGGCGCGCGCAAACCCCGAAGCCAGATCGTTTTCACTTTCGTCCTCATAAAGTTTGTCAAGTAAATGCGTTTAAAAGCTTGAACATTTAAAGCGACTTATCGGTTCAGTGCTCAGCTTTTTTCTGTTACACGGAGAGTTGAGCCGTATCGCGTCTCTGAGCACGCCCTGAAGGCAGATTCACCTGCGTCCTCACAAAGCTTTGTCATTTATATGTGTTTTAAGGCCTGCCAGTTTGAACTTTGGAGCGATTTTAGACCATCAGATGTGTATTATGTTGAACTAATGCCTGATATATTGTGACAAACGAACACGTATAAAATATTTACTGTAAAAACCTTATCAGGAACTTACTCAAAAACCTTATGAGGGCAAAAAATGGAAAGCAAAAAAAGCAACCAAAAAAAAAGCAAAATAATCGTTCATTAATTGTAATCGAGGTAAAATGTTCAATTAATCGAGGTTTTTATTTTTGGTCAAATCGTTACAGCCCTAGTATTATATATATATATATATATACATACATACATACATACATACATACATACATACATACATACATACATACATACATACATATACATGCAGTCCCTTTTGTCTTGCTCTCTTAGATATTTCACCTGTTCACCAAAAATGACTAATTATCTCCGTGGGAATGTCTGACACCAGCGCATACTTACTGTAATAGATGTGCCAGGCGCGAAAGCTTGTCAGACGTAGCAACAGTAACTAAGGAGGGCAGGGTTTAGCGAAGGGTAAATTTTGGGTCAAATTTGGGTCATGAGACGTGTTGATGTGTTGAGCTATATGTGCTTGTGCAACTTATTTGCCCGATTGAAACTGTGTGCCTCTGGTTTAAAGAGACAAATGATGTTCATGTCATGTAGTTAACTTTGAAAATCAATTTTAAGGGTCCAACAGAAACTAAACGTATGATATCATTCTTGCCATCATTTGTGTTTTCATAATTTTTTTTGCACAAGTTACAAAATTGATTAGTCAACCTCATTCTGTGCCGATTTGATCAATAAATAGCCAATGAGTGCAAACATTGCAAGCATTAATGTATGTTTTGCCTTTTGTGGATTAAACAGACACCTTCAGCAAGAATATCTGGATCTCCACCTTCTTGTAAATTCAAACCATTGGTCTGATTTCACTCTATGTGTCTGATGCTGACGTCTCTTCTGTGTTCTTCACTTCTTGTAGATCTGATGTCATAAACCAGCACAGCAACAACAGCCACGCCCACCACTGCAGCGACGGCCAATCGGATCAAAGCTTCAAAAGTATCACAACAGCAGGTACAGTCTGAAAAAAAGAGCACTGAATGAGAATTGTGCATTTAGGTGTCTTTCAAACAGACTTATATGTGCAGGATTTGTGGGTAATTATGTGCTCAAGCATCCATTGGAACACGCACACTTTCCTTGCTTAGCCAAATAACATTAGCTGTACTGGTTTAAGGAACACGCCACTTTTTTTTGAAAATAGGCTCATTTTCCAACTCCCCTAGAGTTAAACAGTTGATTTTTAACGTTGTCAAATCCATTCAGCCGATCTCCGGGTCTGGTGGTAGCACTTTTAGCTAAGCTTAGCATAGATCATTGAATCTGATTAGACTGTTAGCATCTCGCTCAAAAAATATTTTTCCTATTTAAAACTTGCCTCTTCTGTAGTTACATTGTGTACTAAGACCAACGGAAAATGAAAAGTTGTGATTTTTCTAGGCCGATATGGCTAGGAACTATACTCTCATTCCTCTCATAATTAAGGAACTTTTGCTGCCGTCCCATGGGTGCAGCGGCGCAATGATATTACACAGCGCCTGAAAATAGGCTAACTTCCGTCAACATAACCAATGTGACAACCTGCTTGTACAAGGAGTGTGATGGGGACTATTTTCAGGCACTGCGTAATATCATTATAGAATATCTTTATTTAATGTTTTTAACCAAGCAGATCCTGAGCCCCATTCATTACTACAGTATTTTTTTCTACTATGGTTTAAACGTGTGAATAGTAGGGATGCCACAATTCTTAATATAATATTGAACCGTTTGTGAATTGCAATATTAATATATCAGTTTTGCATTTAAATAATTATTTTTCTACACATTCTATCATTTGCCTCCATCCCAATACTGAACAACGCAACATACATTCACATCACACGTTAGTGGTAGAGGTATACTCACGAAACACTATAGTTATTCACAATCATGAAAGTTCATTATTTGCATGCGTTTTAAAGCTTTGCCGGTTTTTGCCAGGTTCGCTGTTGAGATGTTAACGTTAGTGTTTGTAACGATAGGTGTTCGTCGGATAACGTTAAGTATGAATGAGCATTTAACAGACTGGTTTGCAGAACAGTGTTGTCATCTGTTTACTTCCTTGCTACAACCTATTACAGGAAAACACATCGATGAAAAATAAATCAGACTTACAGGTTGTGGCCCGTGAACAGCTTCTGTTTGTAAATCCAGCTTTCAGGACAAGCCGTTGTGCGAATCCTGCATTGAACTCGCGAAGTTTGTGGAAGATTGTGTTGTCCTCCGTGAAATGTGCAGCGCGCGCGTCGTGCATCCACGCACCGGCAGTGTTTTTTTCACGCAGCTGACGTTGTGCAAATCTGGTATTGAAATCGCGAAGACGGTGGATGCAGGGAGCCCTGCGCGCGCCTGATTCCCCGCTGACTCAAACACACGTGCATATAACATGCTGTGTGTTAAACGCTCTGCAACGCACCCCCTTCCCAAGGAAGGCTGAACAGAGCAAGTACCCCAGACCTGCAATCCGGATGAAAATAACAGCGTTTCTTCGGCATTGCGGCAAAAACACAGCCTACTAACGCTTCCCCGCGGCGATACAAAATTGCCTCGCCCCCCTTATTTCATATTCCCCGGAGGAGGGGTTTATGTAAATATTGGGCCTGGTGATGTCAGCAAAACCTGGGTGAATGTGTAGTAGTCCCTAGCGGCCGTTTGCTGTAGTCCTTAGAAACTGATTTCTTTAAAAGCAAATATCTCCCTTTGCTTTAAACTTTGAACGTTGTAACTTTGCAGATGTTGTTTATGCTCAAGCAGCAACATTACACGTTAGCTAAAGTTAGAATAGTGAAATCGTGGTTTACCACCCCTTTAAAGTTGGGGTAGGTAAGAATGATCTAAAACACTTTTGTCCAAATTTGTTAAAACTTTCTTTATATGTCAATACATAATTAAAATTTAAGTACTCTGAAAAAGAGAGTATAAAAATCGAGTGACTCTAGACTTTTTAATCTGCAATAAACCGCTCATTATTTTCTTTCGGGCCGAAACAAGTGATTGGCTTGGGCGACTGTCACTCTCTCTCGCTACCATGGCTACCGCCGCTTTTGCCTTCAGGATCTGCTCACATGTGCGTACCCCAGTGTTGCCAAGTCGAGCTACTTCAAGCACTGTTGCCGCGGGCTGTTTTTCATGTCCGCGGGTTGAAGCGACCCCAATTATGTGATATTTTGCCCCGGAATTTGCGAATTTTAGCAGGCAGCCCTACCAAAAAGACACATATTTTACCCCCAAACGCCGGATTTTTACCGGAGAAACACGATTGGGCTTGTTTTGGGCTAGTTTTGAGTAGCAATTGGGCGGATTTTGTTGAGAAAACCTGGCAACCCTGGTGCATCCGTTTGATTTGAGTTCAAGAGGCTGTATTTCTGCTGGACAGGTAATCTTTCATTTTGATTATAAATTTTTTTGGTTTATGTTTTCATGAAGCATGTATCACTAGCACACGTAGCTGCCTAATATAGCTAACATAACATTACTTAGCATAAAGTTACAATGTTATACACTTAGCGAACCATTAGTAGAGATGATAAATACTTAATATGCTTAGCTCAAGTTGATCGCTGTCGTGTTGAATTTCGCAAAATGTAACTTTAGATAACAAAATGCATGTGTAAAAGCTAGTACACCGCATCCAGGAACTAAGTTAGCTTTAGCTACTACCCTCTGTCTAAACTCTTTTACCATGTTCACCGGGAACTTTACCTGCACGTTTATTTCGGCCCTTGGTTTGTTTTTATATACTCTACCAATGTTTATGTTGATGTTTTTATCTTGTATCTGTGTGTCGTAGACACTGTGTTGTGTGTGTATTTTAAACTTTACCAGTATCGGTATTCTAGCTTGATAGTGAGTACTAAAAGACATCTTATTTGTTTATATTCATAATGATAAAGTTAGATTTTTTATTACATGTGATTCTGACATGATGTCACTACATGCACTTCTTCTCCTCTCGTCTCGGGTAAATAATGCATCTTCCAGCTGATCGCGGTCGGCGTAGCGCGTTCATGTGTTTTGGGGGCGTGGCTTTGGAAACAGCCCAGAAGGGAGAAGGTGGAGTGAATGGAAATAATGAGCTGTCTTTAAAACAGTCGTGAGAGGTCTACAGACACTCAATTTTTATACTTTCTTTTTCTGAGTACTTACATTTTAATTATGTATTGATATATAAAGAAAGTTTAAACAAATTTGGAAAAACAGTTTTTTAACCAAATCCTACCTACCCTACCTTTAAGAATAGAATAGCAAAAAACTGATGTGACAAGCCATCAGAACCGAACCGAACCGACCCGAAAACCGTGGTTTAAAAACCGAGGACTTTGAACTGTATTGTTGCATCCCTAGTGAATAGTGAAGTGAAGGCAATTTACACATTCTCTACTCACCAGAGACTTTAATATTGACTCTCTTGTATGTGGTCTCTCCTCTGGTAAGTGATAGATCATAAAGTCCAGAGTCTGTGGTTCTGGTGTTTGTAATGGTCAGAGATCCGGTTTGATCTGGCTTCAGTCTCTGAATCTCCCATCAGGACCATCACGTGTAGAGCTGGTTTGCGTGAGTCTGCTGATTTGAGCTATTTGTGCTTCCAAACATTCACTGTATCCTCAAATATTTCTGTACTTCAGTGACACCAGTGTGTAAAGTGACAGAATCTCCCTCCATCACTGACACTGACTCCACTTCATCTGTCACATCTAGAGAACAAACATGAACACGAACTAAGACTCTAAAATAAGTTTGTAGGTTTACAGTTTGTAAGTTTGTAAACCAAACTAGTTGTACTTTTATTACTATTTAAATCTATTTAGTGCAAAAGGTGTACATGAATCAATTCGGGCCTTATTATAAGAAATATGTTTTTATATATTACTAAATATAACTAAATATTAACTTTTAGTAAAACTTGTCATCAGATATTTCTATGCTTCATAAGTGTGATTTCATGAACCCATTTAATCTTAGTATATGTGCTGCTGAAATGAGGACAGGATTTCATATAATCATTGAAAAAAGGTAAACCGAGTGCATCGAGCAAACAGGATTTCAATCACCTTCACTATGATAAACATTAAATACATTTAATCAGAGTATAATAAAGTGTGTTGATATGTTCTGATCAAACACAGATCACTGAATAATATACTGACAGTTTTCACAGGAGATTCTAGTGATGATGATCACATCAAAAATCACATAACTATATTTCAACAGATTGAATATTTAATATATCTTGAAAAAATAAGTTTCCACATGTCAGTTTTAAGTCCTTTGACTCTAAAATACATGAAAGTTGTTTTTCCATGTTCAGTCACTAGTTGGCGCTCCAGCAGGGTCTTTAGGAGAGACACACTCACCATTAAACTGAGTTAAAATGACTGAATCTGAAGTTTAAAAATGACTCTGACATGTATATTGGTCATAAACCCCTGATAAGAGTCCGTTTAATATCATGATGATCAGCTTTCTGTGTGATCAGTACCGACACATGGGCTGTGCCAAGTGTGCAACCACACAGGGCCTTGCTCAAAAGTAAAGTGACAGCTGACTTGATGATGCAAAGCCAATAGTTAAAGTTCATGTTTTTGTCCTTCAAAATACTATAATAGTTAAAAGACAGCTAAAAATGTGGGTAACACTTTACAATAACAGTACATTAATAATCATGTATTAATACATGAATTAATAGTTAATTTAACATGAACTCATATCTTCACTAATCATGAACAAATGAGGAGCTATCATGAACTAAGACAGGAGTCATAATGATTCATGCATGAATAACAGCAGCATTAATACATGTTAGTACATGTTTGATAATTAATGCATTAATTAACATGTATGGTTAAACTAAATCAAACAGGCTTTCTAAGAATGAATAACAAATATTTTGACTTTGAAATACATTTTAAAATGTATTATTGTCATAATTTAATCCATTTTTATCAGAAGCTTCATCATAAATATTACTGAAAGCCACAGGAATAGTTTCTCATTACTTTCACTGATTACCCTTATTAAACATAGAAAATACTAAATCTGCTATATTTTATCTCAAAAGGTCTCAGTCTGTTTTGTGATATTCTCTTTCCCATCAAACTAAACCTTCTGTGACTTATAACAGTTCCTGAGAAATCAGTTACCAAAAAATAACCAAACAGGAAACATGCAGTAAAGTCAGGAAGTGAGGGATCGTCTGCTGGAATCCGTACAGTTCTCTCTCCACCCAGACACAGGCCGGGATGATACTGTACCTCCATTCTCTTAACTGGGCTGAATACTAGTTATACTAGTTACATGTGTATTTGATAGTAAGTTTATGATAAATCATGAGCTGAATTTGATAAGTAGTTAATAGTGAATTAATCATGATGTGCCCCCTCAAGTAAAGTCATGACATAGTCATACAGTAACAAGCCATGAGTTGATGTTAGTGTGCGGTTAGTTAACCATGAGATAGTAATGCCATGCCCCTTGAAGTAAAGTCATGACACAATGATGTACTAACAATTCATTCATCAAAATGAATAAACATATACACTAACAAACCTTATTACTTTACACCCTGGGTACAAAAAAACAAAAACAAAGAAAAAGTATTTGGAGGCTAGTTCTTTTATTTATATTTATATAATTAAACATATATGGACTTAAAAGAAAGCCCAAACATACCTGTAAAGACACACATAAGGCATGTTTACATGTAAAACAGGGCGCATCCACCGGCTAAATGCTAATCGAAGCATATAAGTTACATTTAAACAATTAAAACATACAGTTAATTAAAGTACACACCTCCAGAAATATCCCAATACAACAATCATACAAACATGTCTTGAATTATTATTTCGGTTAACCAAAGCAGTCGACATATATTATTTGATGAAAATGCCAGCAATACAGAAGGAACACAACTGACTCGCTAGGAGCACCGAGAGCGCCACTAATGAGTGTCCCACCAGAAACCACGGTTGCCAACAACTTTTCAGGGGAAGTTGCTAAAGGCAGATCGAGGTGTTGCTAAAAGTTGCTAAATGACGTTGTGACGCCATTGCGCTATGACGTCATTAGGTAATCGCAAGGCAAAACTACGCCATTATGTAACGCATAGATATTATTTGAAATGCTTTGTTTTTTCAGAAGATTTGTTTGTAAAATAGATTAAAGCAACGTGTTAGTTAATATGTACGGATCGAGCCCCACACATGACGTGCAAGAAAAAAAAAGTAAATTGTGCGCAAAATTTACAAATTTGTTCCCTCGATTTGCTCAACCATCCACACGATTTACTCATTTGTTTCCTCGATTTATAAATCGTGTACTGTTTTGTTTGAAGTATTGTACTTCGCTACATTTTAAACCACACCCGTTACTGAGTAAAAATAAATAATACAAAGGGGGGAAAAACGCGATCCAGAAAATACTGCATTGAATTGAAGGGCGGGAGAACGAACGCAAAAAATCACAAAAAGATGGAGACGGACAGACAAGACAGACGTCAGACCCAGCTGAACCCCTGGATAGTATGGAAATACTTTGGATATAGACAAAAAATAGCCGGGTGTTGTCCTGGAGGATATCAAATTAGCAAAAAAATGTTGATGCAAAGGAGGAAACACATAGAACATGTTCGGGAACACCATCCCTCTGTGCAGATAAAGGTACGTTTATAACTTAAGGCAGAATTTTTTCTGTGAATCCCGGAATTACAGTATATAACGCAGATGTCACGTAAAACACGCAAACTGATGGATGAATGAATACATCGACAGTAGAGCTGTACAATAAATCAAATCGCGACATGGTCTGTGAATATTAAAGCTCAAAACACTGCTATATGAATATATGATCTGCTTTTTCTGTCTCTGTGTGAATGAGCAGTGCTGTTTCGTCTACTACATACTTAAGTAGCCTACGCGATGCTCGTGGTGTTTAACGTCTCAAAAAACATATTTGGACATGAACATACAGTATGAACATTTCCAGAGCTGATCTGAGACCCCCAATGAACATTTTCATCATTTTATTTGATTAAAAGCCATTATCAAATACACTCTGAAACAGATCTTCCCTGAAATAGGTCCTCACTAAAACCCGTCAAAATAAACGGTTTAACTAGACGAAATTGTGACAGAAATATATTACTATTGTAGGCCTATAGAATACTTGTCAAAATAATAATAATAACAACAATAATAATATTACATAATTTAAATATTATTTAAGAATATATTTTTAAATCCATGGTTTAATTTAGTAAAACAGCAGCGCTTTGCCCAAAAAATTGAAGGATAAGTATTTGATTACCACCGTTTTGGTAATGTATTTGTATTAAATCATAAAAAGAAAAATTTCTTAGGACTTTATTATTCTTAAAGTTGTTAATCTAATTCATAATAATTTATTTAGTTCATTAGACATGTTTTATTGAAATTTTAATAAAGAAAATGGTTTCAAGTTTGTTATAATAAAGCATTTGTTCAACCAAAAAACAAAACAAAACTTTCATTAATTTAATGCCATTTTAACTGGTGATAATAATAACCATAACTTAATAATAATACAGTTTATTTATTAAATAATTAATACTGTGATGCTGTGAAACTGATGTTTTCATATCGTGAAAATCTCATTCTATTACAACCCTACACGGGAGAGTCCCCCACCCCGCTGTTAAAAAAAGTAACTCAGTAACTTTTACTCTGAGTACATTTTAAATTAACTACTTTTTACTTTTACTTGAGTACATTTTTAGACAAGTACTTTTACTTGTACTTAAGTAAAATTTCATTGAACTAATAGTACTTTTACTTGAGTAGAATACCATAGATATTACCTTAGAAGTTCAAGTAAATATACGCTAGAAATCCGCACTCATTGAAGGATGTGCATTTATTGCATGGACAGAGAAAGCATGGACGCCTGCATTTATTTAACACTATTAAAGTTAAATAAGCGTAGCCTAACTATTACCCATCTTTCAGAGCATCAGTGAGAGCAATGGCACCGCAGAACCAGTAAAGCCTTCTCTATCTCTAGACGTTTTAAACTTTTTTAAATCTGAAAAAAGCAACAAAACTGCAAAAAGCAACAAAGTTGTCAGACCTCCATTTAGCGCATGTTCACAGAGGAAATAAACAGTGTTAGTTCTCTCAATACTGTCTGTTTATTTACTGACTGAGAAATCTCTTCAGATGATTCAGTGAGAGAGCAGTCCAAACTCATTCAAGTGGATTCAGGCCGTTTTGCAAATGCGTTTGACCCATTCATAATTTAGAACATAATTTAAGTGTCAAAATGTGTGCACTGCGCAGTTCAGTTACACAGTTTAACTTCTTGAACCTAATGCAGTTAAACTGAATATATTTCCTTAAATTTCCACATAAACAACAAATTGTTTGTCACTATAGCAACAGTAGACCCCCGTTAATAGGCTATACGTTCGCACAGGGCCTCGCACCCCCCTTACGACAGGCCTGTGTGTGATGTTTGTCATTTTGACCTTTAGTCTACATTAATCACACAGTGACTTCAGGATCACATTAAACATGTCGAAAATCTATTTTAAATTATTAAAAATTCTCATAAAATACTAATGTTATTAGAACTAAAAATATTTATGTTTAATACAGTAATACTGCAGAAGTGAGTCATATGGATTCATCCGAATCTATTTTTCAAGACAGAAATGTCGATCATGTTCAGAGTCTCATTTATTTCCAAGAACGGCGCTGACATTTCAGAAGAAAAGTCTGATGTCATGAACATATTAAAACATTATATATATATATATATATATATATATATATATATATATATATATATATATATATATATATACAGTATATATATATATATATATATATATATATATATATATATATATATATATATATATATATATATATATATATATATATATATAGATATATAATTAAGAACAAACTTTCCACTGCACTGGTCACATCCACATTTTTCAAACTTTAGCTCCTGACAGCTTCAGTTTCGAGTAGTTCTGCTTATTAGAATTTATTTTTAATCTGAAGCGCATTAAACCACAGTGTGTTTAAAGGTTAAAGTGTCTCTGCACTTACAGCTCTTCTCTCTCATCTGAGCTCAATTGATCACTCACTATATTTGCACAAATACATGTTCTATTGATGTAAATCATTCAGATTGTTGTATTGAACTCGTCTCTTGCTGTAAAGCGTTTGATGTGGTGATTCAGAGACTGATGCAGCTGATGTTGATGGTTTAGTTGCTCTGAGGTTCATTATGGTTTGTGGAGACCAAAACCGAACTAAACTAAACAATGATTTTAACAGCTGAAGGACAATGAGAGACTTGATCAGGCCAAACATCTGAAGATCAGTATATGTCAAGAAACTCATGGGGTTCAACAGCCATGAATGCAAACATGTGCTAAAATAGTCGATATGAGAGATAAAGATCAAACTAAGAGCAGGGTGGAATATAAACTGAAATGACTAAAGTTCACACATTTGTTTTCGTGACCACATGTGCCTGTGGTCAATTGTTTTCTTCTCCTCATCGCATTTCACACTCAACGTTTTTTTCTCACCCCTGTCGTCAACATCTTCCTAGAACTGTTTAACAACAGAAACACCCGCGGCCATGATGAGATTAATGTTTGTCACCTTTTAAAACACAAGGTTTGAATATGAATTCACTAATTAATAAATTATTTTTTAGATAATAGTGTCTGCTAAATGAATATAAGTAACTGCAGAATCCAGAAGTAATATGAAGTGATTTTGTTATTACAAGATGCTTTTGCCAGTGTATAGATCTGTGATTCTCAATGGTTATATTGTTGGGTGCTCATGTGAAAGCTATAAGACTATATAACACTTTTATAGTAGATTTCCTTATTCGTGCTGCAAGAGATGAATGATTGTACAAATGTATTATGTTTTGATGTTTGCTAATATTTATTCAGAGGTCAAGAATGAGGCCGAATAATATATTCAAATAATATGTAAAACCATTGTAGTAAACGTTGTTTGTACGGGAAGAAGGAGGCGGGAACCGGCGGACATTCAAAATAACTTTTAATTAAACAAACACAAACTAAAATGGCGGCGACAGCCCCTCGCGGACGACTGTCGCCTACATACAAATAAACACAAAATGAAAATAATAAGCTGCAGCCCCTCACGGTCGACTGCAGCAACACATAACAAAACATAAATAAAATACAACATAAAATCCAGGCCTGGTCCTCTCTCGTCCCTCACTGTCGTCGCTCCTCCTTTATACTCCCTCACTCCTCCGCGAGGGCCGAGATCGCTGCGGCGCGCAGCTGGCGCTCATCCTCCCTGATGAGCGCCGCCTCGTCCCGCCCTCACGGTCCCTCGGCCTCGCTGTTCGCCACATACCCCCAACGCCCTTCGCAGGCCGGGGGGTACTCCCGAGCCTGCGCTCTACTCCCCCCCCCCCCCCCCCCGGGGGGGCCGATCACGGCGGCCGCGGGACCTGGAGGTAAGAACAGCGAGGTGAGAGAACGGAGCGAGGAACATGAGGAGCGACAGAGACGAGAGAGTGGAGAGAGGAGAAAAAAAAAAAAAATTCTGGTCTGGTTCCCAGACACACTGCCGCTCGGTCCTCAGCCAGCCGAGAGGCTCTTCCTCGCGGTGCCATGCGGTGGTACTGGACGGCCGGTGGACGGCTCGACACTCCTCCGCACCCTGGCGGCCGGCGGTGGCTCCTCCTTCTGAGGGCGGCCGGAAGCGAGTCCCCGTCCCGCGCTCCCTGCTCCTCCCCAACCTGGCGGACGGCAGCGCTCCGGCTCCTCCCCAATATGGCGGACGGCAGCAGGCTTCGGCTCCGGGCAAGCGCTGGGGACTCCTTCGCCCCCTCGTGGACGGCAGCCACCCCACCTCGACCCAGGGGCACGGCAGCGAGCTCTCCGTCCCACCGACCTTCATCCGCTCCAGCACCACCGCTTCGGGCAGCCGCTCGTGGACTTCTCTCCTCCTTCTCTCCTCCTTCCTCCCGGGTTTCGGCACCACTGTAGTAAAGGTTGTTTGTCCGGGAAGAAGGAGGCGGGAACCGGCGGACATTCAAAATAACTTTTAATTAAACAAACACAAACTAAAATGACGGCGACAGCCCCTCGCGGACGACTGTCGCCTACATACAAATAAACACAAAATGAAAATAATAAGCTGCAGCCCCTCACAGTCGACTGCAGCAACACATAACAAAACATAAATAAAATACAACATAAAATCCAGGCCTGGTCCTCTCTCGTCCCTCACTGTCGTCGCTCCTCCTTTATAGTCCCTCACTCCTCCGCGAGGGCCGAGATCGCTGCGGCGCGCAGCTGGCGCTCATCCTCCCTGATGAGCGCCGCCTCGTCCCGCCCTCACGGTCCCTCGGCCTCGCTGTTCGCCACAACCATCTTTATTTAACATTGTACAGACAGAGGCTAAAGTTGTCAGGGTTCTGTCCACTGATCTATATAAATGACTGGATTGCTCATGACGTCATAAAAAGTGAAGCCGCCGCGCCGCCATGTTGGTATTCCCTAGTCAGCTCACGCGTTCTTTTGAATGAATAGAACATTATATGATATTACTGAGAAAACATTGCCTAAGGAGACACCGTTTTTATATCTGAAGTCTCCCTGAACATTATTACAACACAAACGTCCTGTTTATAGTCAGGATTTTCCCCAGCGGATTAAAAAGTTATGTTTATATTCATTACAGTAGTGAACATCAGCTCGGCGGGCGGACTAGGCCCTTCTGTGCATGTATTACTGTCAACTGTCAAAGCACGCATTTTGAAATAGGAATAAAGATGTATGCCTTGTAACCTGAAATCGCCTTGTACTGTTGCGTTTATGCATTTATGTTGTGCTGTAGTATTGTTTTTATTCATACAGTAGACTAACTGCAAATGTTTCAACAATGATTTCGTTAACAGCATGCATTTTGAAGCAGTTAATGATTAAATGATGATTAAATAAATATGTAATTCAACAACATGGCATACAAAACACTTATATGAAATACTTATACTCATATAACATTTATTGTATTGGCCATACATGGCAACTCATGTGGAAACTGTAACGGCACAAATTTGCGCTGTCTTTAAGAGTCTGAAATAGACGTTGCGCAATCAGGAAATAAAATACACACATCATAACGCGGACTACTTTATTTCCGAGATGATGCATGGCAAACTTTGAATTGTAATACAATATAGTGCAATATAGAGGCTTGTATTAATATTGTATAAGCTATTCAATTTCTGCAGCTAAACACAGATATACGTTAATAATGAATATGTCCTCCATAATTGCATACATAAAGAAATATGTTTGTGTTAGTTACGTTAACGTTAACGTTAACGTTATGTTACCTGTGTCGGCAGTGTGCAGACACACTCACATTAACAATTTCATTATATGACTCATCCTCTCCGAAAAGACCATAAACATTACAGATAACATCTGAAGTTACTATTAATTTACATACATATATCGTAAAGCTGATCCTGTGAGACTGAGACGCTGCAAATCGTGTGATTTTAGGTCAATGTTTTGGCTGTACGTCAATGATGCCCTCTGCTGGTAGGGAATAGTAAGATGGCCGCTCGAGCACTTCCGGTGGCTTCACCACCTGATGACAGTTTAGAACGTGATGAGCTATCCAGTCATTTATATAGATCAGTGGTTCTGTCACTTCTTGATAAGCTGTTTGATTGGGTGGTGATGAGAGGGCTGGATAACACCTTGATGGTCAGGCACCTGTCAGGGTTCAGTTTAGCTCCAGCCTTGATCAAACTCAGCTGTCTGTAAGTTTCTAGTAATCCTGAAGACATTGATTAGCTTGTTCACGTGTGTCTGATCAGGGTTGGAGCTGAACTCTGCAGGACAGTGGATCTCGAGGGTCAGAGTTGAGAACCCCTGATTTAAAATATCACAGTGAGAGAGAGCTGTTGGTGAAATCACATGTTCATCCACTAGGTGGACCTCCAGCAGGGTCACTGTACCAACAGAGACACACAGCACTGACACAAATAATGCAAACATAAATAAAACAAAAACACTGCTCGAAAGCTATGCCATAAAATCAATATTATATTATTAACCGGGCTAATGTTTGACCTTGATTTAATATCACATTAACATTCAAAACACTCCTTCACAGAACCTTTAAATGACACAAAACAAATAAAAGTACATTTGGAACAACAATATGACAACATGACTCTACACGTGATTAACATGATCTTACTAATCACTACAGTTAAACTTTGGATTTTACACAAGAACTATGGAAACTTTTCATTAGAGCAATTACAAAGGATAATAATTTGACAATTGAGCTTTTTAAAGCCTGGATCCCATGAATTAAGAACAACGCTTTCTTCTCTTTAAATATGTTTAGTTCTAATGAAGTGAATTTACTGTGTATACCATGTTTTGTGTGAAGATCACCTTAAGTAAGGTCAACAAGAAAACTTTTGATAGAAACGTGTTTAGAGCATTCTTGTTTAGTTCACTCAAGATAATAAACCGACTCATCCCACACTCTAAAAAATGCTGGCTTGTTTTAACACAATTGACCCCTTCGCTAAGCCACGCCTGAAGGTCTGTCAAGCTTTCGAGCAAGGGAAACATGCCGAAGCTTTGTGCTTATGGATTGTGCAAATCTGATACCCGGTATCCTAAAAGTTTGGACAGGTGGTGGAATTTTTTCCCTTCCCATACCTAAAACCCAAGAGGAGAAATGATGGTGTTCTGTCGATTTGTCCAACCTTGTCAGATTTTCCTACTGTTGCGCAAAATTATAGCTATATATCTATCGATCCATGCTACCGCTTCGAAGAATCCTACTGTGTGTTAGCGTTTGTGACACTTACATTAAATAATTCAGTGTAACTTTACCAAGGATTCTTATTGGGGAAAACGATTTTACAGTGTAAAATAGCCCATCAGATTGTTGTGGATCAAGTAGTGTGGGAGAAAATATATATATGTCATGTAGTTAACTTTGAAAATCAATTTTAAGGGTCCAACAGAAACTAAACGTATGATATCATTCTTGCCATCATTTGTGTTTTTATAAAAAAAATTGCACAAGTTACATAATTGATTAGTCAACCTCATTCTGTGCAGATTTGATCAAGAAATAGCCAATGAGTGCAATAAATAATGCTGTGCAAGCATTAATGTATGTTTTATCTTTTGGGGATTAAACAGACACCTTCAGCAAGAATGCCTGGATCTTCACCTTCTTGGGTGGCTTCTCCACCATTGGTCTGATTTCACTCTATGGGTCTGATGCTGACGTCTCTTCTGTGTTCTTCACTTCTTGTAGATCTGATGTCATAAAACAGCACAGCAACAACAGCCACGCCCACCACTGCAGCGACGACCAATCGGATCACAGCTCCAAAAGTATCACAACAGCAGGTACAAATCCATTCAGCCGATCTCCGAGTCTGGTGGTTGCACTTTTAGCTAAGCTTAGCATAGATCATTGAATCTGATTAGACTGTTAGCATCTCGCTCAAAAAATATTTTTCCTATTCAAAACTTGACTCTTCTGTAGTTACATCGTGTACTAAGACCGACGAAAAATGAAAAGTTGTGATTTTTTTGGCCGATATGGCTAGGAACTATACTCTCATTCCTCTCATAATTAAGGAACTTTTGCTGCCATACCATGCGTGCAGCGGCGCAATGATATTACACACCGCCTGAAAATAGGCTAACTTCCGTCAACATAACCAATGTGACAACCTGCTTGCACAAGGAGTGTGATGGGGACTATTTTCAGGCACTGCGTAATATCATTATAGAATATCTTTATTGAATGTTTTTAACCAAGCATTTTAACTGAGCCCTGTTGATATGTTCTGATCAAACACAGATCACAGAATAATATACTGACAGTTTTCACAGGAGATTCTAGTGATGATGATCACATCACAAATCACATAACTATATTTCAACAGATTGTTGAATTATTGAATATTTAATATATCTTGAAAAAATAAGTTTCCACATGTCAGTTTTAAGTCCTTTGACTCTAAAATACTCGAATGTTGTTTTTCCATGTTCAGTCACTAGTTGGCGCTCCAGCAGGGTCTTTAGGAGAGACACACTCACCATTAAACTGAGTTAAAATGACTGAATCTGAAGTTTAAAAATGACTCTGACATGTATATTGGTCATAAACCCCTGATAAGAGTCCGTTTAATATCATGATGATCAGCTTTCTGTGTGATCAGTACCGTCTCAAGGGCTGTGCCAAGTGTGCGACCACACAGAGCCTTGCGCAAAAGTAAAGTGTCAGCTGACTTGATGATGCAAAGCCAATAGTTAAAGTTCATGTTTTTGTCCTTCAAAATACTATAATAGTTAAAAGACAGCTAAAAATGTGTATCTTGATGCTGTATTATTCGGCTTGTTAAATTTATTATGCAGTAACTTACCATATTTCTCTGTGCGTGTGACAGTGATTCACGCGTATGCATATCAGTCAGCATCGCACGTAGAGCTTTATTAAGTCCATTCAAATTCTGATTTTGGCTGCCTCTGATATGGGTCAAACCCATAGACTGTAAAAAAAATATGGACATAGTGTCCGTGACGTCACCCATAGGTTTCTGAAGAGCAGTTTTGAAGCGTAAAGTAGGGTCGAGCTGGCCGTTGCCATCTTGGCAGCGCGTTGGCAGCGCGTTGGCAGCGCGTTGGCAGCGCGTTGGCAGCGCGTTGGCAGCGCGTCATCGCGCGTCACTCCCGGATAACAGAAAATGGGCAAAAAGGCGGGACGTGGTGGAGCTGAGGTGACGCGATGACTAACAGACAGCAGATAAATGGCTATCCACCTGTCACTCGAAGTGGCCACGCCCTTAATTATGCAGAACTTTAAGGCTTTATATAATGTAAACGAATGAGTTTTAAAAAATTCACCCCCCTCACAGTTGTCATGAAGGGCAAAATTAGCCATATAGACCAAAACCACAATTTGTCCCAGGCTGTAAACATGTTTTATTCTGCTGTAAAGTTGGGCATTTTAACATGGGGCTCAATGAGATTCTGCTCCCTTTTGTAGCCTGTCTCTAGCGGCCATTCGATGAATTGCAGTTTAAGTCACTTCTGTATTGGCTTCAAGAGAAACTGGGGGAGGTTGCCGCTTGGTCAAACCATAGATATTACCTAAGAAGTTCAAGTAAATATACGCTAGAAATCCGCACTCATTGAAGGATGTGCATTTATTGCATGGACAGTAGGGTTGGGTATCGGTTGGGTTTTATCCGATACCAGTACCTACTCGGTATTTTTTAAACGGTTCCGGTGCTTAAACGGTTCTTGAACCGGTACTTAAGAAAATGAAACCACACACTTTCTCAAAAAATAATACCCTTTTATTTGCAGGGCCAAACTGGACACAATATTAACTTAAATCTTTAAACAAGTAACATGGTAATAATAATAAATAAACCAATATAAAATTAAAATTCACATTTACATAATATCAAATAAAACAATATTGTATCAAACAAAATAATAATACTGGAGATTAAAACCAGGGTAATCTAATCTCCATTTTCTCTTCCTAATGACCTGAACTGAACAGTGCAACAACTTAAATATTAGAATAGAAACAAATAAAAGTATAAAACAGGATATTCACAACAGTATTGCACATTTAAAGAAGCTTTTGTGACTGGTGGTGATGACACTTTACATCAGTTTTTAACAATTCTTCTGCAGGAATATCACCATATTGGCCTTCTCTGGCAATATACGGCATCTTTCCTGACTTATAGCATGCCCAGCACAGGAGAAAACCCTCTCAGAGGGGGTTGATGAGGCCTGCACACACAAGTATGCCTCTGATAGGACAGACAAATTAGGGAGGGTATCCCTCTTACCCCCCCACCAGGCCACAGGGTCTTGTCCAGATGGGATAGCTGGCAGGCCTTTGTAGATCTCGATCTCTTTCTGGACCTGCTCTGTGATGGAGAGGGCACTGCTTGTGGTCTGAGTTGTATGAAGTTCTCGGTCTTCATCCTCAAACAACTGCTCCAAGGCTGACATCTTGTACATACAAACAAGTTCAGTATAGAACAAAAAACAACTCATTCATTGTAAACTAGATAGACAGTGTATGGTTGAACTTACACATCTGCCTGCTTGGTCCTCCTCCTCACCTGCCTCAGTCTGATGAGGGTCCTCCTCTATTGGAAGCTGTATACACAGAGTGCCCATAAAACAGCAATACTTAATTACAGAAACCGTAACATGGGCATCATGGACACAGTGCATATGAAAAGTTGAGCAATCAGTACACTGTCTCTGACAAACATGCAGTAAAATACCTGAGCTGCCGTGGCATTGTCAATCACTGCTTTCTCAAGCCTATCCCAAGCTTCTGCAACACCAGCTTCCAACCTGCCTTTAAAGCGAGGGTCCATCAATGTGGCCTCCTGAAGGAAGTTCTGAATGTCTTGATCCTGTAATGAAAACATGGTTTAGTGTCTAATAGTGAAAATGGTGTAGTTCTTCTTTTTTTGTGAACATATATATTGGCTGCACATGGATAGTACCTGGTATCTTTTTTTGAGATCTCCCCAGACCTTCTCTTTTATAGCAGCCACAAAGACATTGTCATCATCAGAGGTTGAATAGTGTGCCTCCAGCTTTGTGAGGATCGGAATGATTTGGCTGCATGTGGGGGACTTGTCACTTGACACGCAGAGGGTTGAGGTGTATAAGACTTTCATGCATTTCATGAATTCCTCTGCCTTCTCAAAATCACTCTCTGAAAGCCTTTCTAGTCTGTGGAAAATAAACAAAAACGTTAAATACAAAAGGTAAAATTATATTGTTGCAAGTGAAGTGACCCTCTTGTCCATCACCTCACCTGTCCCTCTCCATTGGCCTCCTTAACCTTTGATCGAGGCAAGCTGCCTGGATTGCAGGGAACTGCTCCACAAACCGCTCCACCATGAGGTATAGAGAATTCCAGCGAGTCCTCACATCCAGGATAACATTGTGCTCTGGCAAATCTAAAGCACAGACATTTGAATTACAATAAACAATTGCTTATATTTAAAAGTATTACTTTAAGATGTATTTATAATGAATTATATATATGCTATTTACTGAGGAGTCGCTGCTTCTCTCTCAGAACAGTTTTGCTCATGGTGGAGCGCTTCAGCCACACCACCAATGCGCGAATCTTTGCACACCACCGAGTCACAGCTTGGATGCCGTACACCTTCTGTGCTGCCAGGTTGAGTGTGTGGGCAAAGCACCCAACTTTTAAAAATTTCAAGTTTCTCAGGGCAACATCCATGTTGTATGCGTTGTCTACTGTGGCAGCTATGACTTTTCCAGTCAGCTGGAACTCCTCAAGAATGCTGTGGATTTCCTGTGCCACCACTGGCCCTGTCTGGGACTCATAAACTGCTTCAGTGCTCAGCACTTTCTGCTGGATGCTGCCTTTGTAAATGTAATGGACAGTCACTGTTAGATAGTGGTCCTGTGCCACGCTTGTCCATCCATCGCAAGTAATTGCAATTTTGCTGACATACGCCAGCTCCTGGATGACATTATGTTTTATAACAGAATACCACGCGGGTATGTACGTGTTGGACATGTCATCCCTGGATGGTGGTTGGTATCTGTGATTTAGGGCAGTGCACATCTCCCTTTATAAAAAAAAAAAATAAATATGATGTCTATTAGTCTTGCACATAGAATGTCTTCATGGTACAGAGGTGGTATTCACATGCATCAAGGGAATTCTATTTTGATATAGCCCACATTTTTACCTGAACGATGGCGATTCCACCGTGGAAAATGGATGAAGCCCCATCACCACAAATTTGGTGACTGCCCTGTGGATTTCCTGCACCTTCTCTTTGGTTAGTGCAGCCTTCTTAGCCATGATGAAAGGAGTCACTGTTGTAACTTAAAAGCCAGAAATAAAGATATTACTATCAAAATTGTTTATAACATGCACGGTACACCTAACTCTTCAGGTAGCCTATTCTGCTCAACAGCTCATAACAATTCTCCTGATTAAATACAAATTTGCGCCGTTTAATACTGATGTAAAACACTTAAGATCAACATTTTGTCTTTGCATATTATGACTTTTACTTTAAGCAGAGAAATATCTTACAATGAGCACGCAGAAATATTTAACATGCACAGTATAGCCTCGTATAGAGAAGTGTTGAACTTTGTTAAAACATTTTGCACACGTTGTCACAAACGCTGTTGATGGCAACGGTGTTTGCTATGCTAGCCTTTTTGATATGCAAGATTTGCAGTTAGCATTAAATTACTAGACTTACCCGAAGAGGAACGGCTGCTGCTGTTATCATCATCTGTGGTGTCCACCACCACACTGGCAGGGCTGGGACTCTCTTCAATTTGTCCAGCGGTGAGGCCAACACTAGCTGCTGCTGTTGACGTGCTTGGCTCTGCGTCTCTTAGTTTGTCAAACACGGTGCATTGTTCGGCTTTTAAATACACTCCATGTCTCGCCATGTGTTTCATTAAATTTGAAGTGTTACCTCCCTTGCATGCTATTGCTTTAAGGCATTTGTTGCATGTCGCAGAGTCTGCATTAACACAGGTAAAATGCAGCCAAACCTTGGAGCATCTTCATTAATCCTCTCGCTATCAGTCAACAAGTGTGACGAGTAGCGGCACTGACATGACATCACACAAGTGGAACACAAGGGGGCGGTAAAAAAAAAAAAAAAGAGTCAGGCACCGAAATCAGGCACCGAAATTTTCGTTCTTATTTGGTCTCGTTACTACCGTTTACGTCAGAACCGGTTCCCTATTGGCACTGCGTTTCGGTACCCAACCCTAATGGACAGAGAAAGCATGGACGCCTGCATTTTTTTAACACTATTAAAGTTAAATAAGCGCAGCCTAACTATTACCCATCTTTCAGAGCATCAGTGAGAGCAATGGCACCGCAGAACCAGTAAAGCCTTCTCTATCTCTAGACGTTTTAAACTTTTTTAAATCTGAAAAAAGGAACAAAACTGCAAAAAGCAACAAAGTTGTCAGCCCTCCATTTAGCGCATGTTCACAGAGGAAATACTGAAAAACAGTGTTAGTTCTCTCAATACTGTCTGTTTATTTACTGTGTAAGGTGGAAAATAATCCAAGATATTTGAAATAGAACAAAATCATCTGCTTTGCTGTTAGCAGCCATCGTCGTGATCAAGATATTTGAAATTGACTCAAATCCCTTAACGCCATCAGAAGGGCCAGTTGGAGTTAGAAAAACAAAAGAATGGCTGGCTGGCAAAATGGTTTTCGCACCTTTGATACAATGGGGGAAGTTTTGTCTGATTGGTTATTTTCAAACGTCTTACGGTTTGGTCTGATTGGTCAGTTTTAAAAGAGTCAGATTTGAATTTGGTATCAGGGAAGAGGATAAAAGAGGATTTCAACTGTAGCTCGCTCTTTTTTGGATTCTCTGGCTTTCTCTAGAGAGCTGCTCTTTAGCTCTCTCTCTCTCTCTCTCTCTCTCTCTCTCTCTCTCTCTCTCTATCTCACAGGTAACATTCTAGGCAGAGGCCTACTGAGCATAATTAAGGGTTTATGTTTACATCTATTTGAAACTATTTTAAGTGTAACCATAACTAGAATTTGTGTTTCCTTTTAAAAGAGATTTATGTCTATGATGTAATTGACATTTTACATTTACTTGATTGTTAATAAATTGTTACATTTTGATCCTTTCTGAATTAATCTGTAATTATTAACTATCTCCAATGTGGAACGGTATAATTGCAACAAAGGGTTAAAACGGAACGATTAAATGTATGATTAACTATCAAATATAGATGACCAAACAACCGGTTGGGATTCTCTTCTAAATGCGACAACTATGATAAATGGAGTCAGATAAAGAATATTATAATCAAATCCATTCTTCCAGCTGAAACACTGAACGCGTGCGGCCTTCACCGCGGTTCGTTACCGATCCTTGGAGCGAATTCAAGCTGTCTTACAGTTGGTGACCCCGACGTGATGTTGCGAGAACTTGCGACTCAGACGAGCAACGTGTTTTCAGCAAAGTATTGGATTTAAAATCAACAAGAGATTTGAGCTTCTCTTTTTTCAGCTGTTCTGTTGATCTTGTGAATGGATTAAAGCTGACCCTCTGACCAGAGAATGAGTAAGTAAACCTTCTTTGCCTTTTAGAATTGTTGAGGGAAAGTTTATTTGCAACTCTATATAGCGGTATGCCCACTATAGATCGGAATCGTAGAAATCCGATATTGTGTAAGAATTAGACGTGAAACATGACTTTTCATGTAAATAAAAGCAGCAGTGCAGATGAGGAAATTATGGCAATCTTAGGCGTACAACTACAAGATCTCCTCGTTCGATTAAGCGATAAAGGATTGGGCCTGAAATGGAGTAACAACGAAATTATATCTTGGTATACTGCTATGGGCGCACAACTATCATCTGAATCAAAATACAAGAAAATCCCCGCTGCAATTGTTTATTTGCTTCGTCGTAACGATCTCAAGACAATGGTCGAGAACGAACGAACGATAGCAAATATCAAAGAAATTGAAAGATTGCGATCTGACGAATTACAAAAGTTAAGAACAAAAGTCGAAGCGGTCTCATACGAGCAACTAGAGTGGGCTAGACAGCGTGAAGAAATGGCAACAAAAATTGATCAGTTACAAGGAAAACTTCAAACTGGCAATAATTACATATCTGCTCTCGAAGATTGTTGTGATAATGCAGGATTTCCAGTGGCCGCAGTAAAACAAGCAGCACTGAATGAAATTTCTGAACCAGCAAAGCCAAATGATAGTGATGACGATGATGCTACGTTAGGATACAGGCCACAGAGAGAAACTCGTAACCGAGCCCCTGTGTTAATGCCTGAACAACCAAAACAACGAAGCCCGATAAAGACTCGCACAAAATATAACGACACAGCAAAGAAATCAGTTAAGGTCGCCGTGCTTAAAACTATGACTAATGCGAACGACGAAATCACAACGATCAGCCGTCCGTTAACCTGCGAAGAATGTTCTAGACACAAACAAGTCGTTGGAGTAATGCCAAGAAAAGGGCCGTTTCAACCCTACTGGGAAACATTGATGCTACAGGCCACGGTGTATAAGCTAGAAGTTAGAGACGTGTGGCAAATAGCACTTCTCACTCTCCCTGAAGAGCTCAGACCAAAACTAACCGAAGGCATGAAATCTGGCAGCATAATAGACCGACGAAGCCAGATATGAACGACTAAAACAGGCATTATTAGAAATGAGGGGACCGACACACGCAGATTGGAGCAAAATACTAGAAATCAAACAGGAGAGTAATGAAACATTTGAGACATACGCCGAGCGGTTATGGGTAACGTACAGAGAACACTCAGGATTAGAAAATGCAGATCGAGACCATGACGCGTTATTACAACTTGTTACGGTTTGGTCTGAAAAAATAATGCTGGCATCCCAATCCAACGGGCTTTGTCAAATGGCGTCGATCCAGTTAAAAACACGTTCCAATCATTAGTAGACTGGGGCTCAAAAATAGAAAATAGATGGAAATCTAAGCTAAATGCTAAAAAGTGCATGACTCCCATAATGCTTAACAGCAATGGGATTAAAAAGCATGTTCACTTCGTAGATGAGGTGACTTGCTCTAATGAATCTGAAACGTTTAGTTCAGAAAATGTTCAAGAAAGTGTACCTATTTCAATTCTTAAGGTGATGCAGAATGATCTACAAGCATTCGAGAGTCATAAACATCCTCAAATTCCAGGAGAACATAGCATACAACCCAATGGCAAAGAGGACAGGTTTTGCAGATCATGTCAGAAAATCAGTCATGCCGAGAGAAAATGCTGGTCGCTGGGAAGAGGTCGACCTCCGCCTTATTTTCAGAAAAATAGGAAATTACTTTCTAAGGGCAAAGAACAGCGCTCATTTGCAGGTAAGACTCTCAGTGAGCTAACTGCAGTGTTCATGCAAGGGCTTCAGCTATTAACTTCACTTGCGAGCGGGCTAGCAGCCTCTTAGAAAGGAGTTTAATAGTAAAACATTCAGATTGATCAATGATCAATGATCCTGTTTGTATTTTCAAATTTGTAATTGTATAACACATTGTGCGCATTGATTACACATTATAGTTGTTTGTGCTACGAGATACACATAGACTAGTCAAGTTTATTCTTTAAAACACATGATTGCTTTACTGTAAGTGATGAAACACTTAGGATAAAGGCTGTAGATGCTGCGCATTCTAGGCCATGTATCTTGTGTAAATTGGAATAACTTTAATACTGGAATTGTACAGCAATTTCAAGTTGCATGTGTGTCTATGTTGAATTTGTTAGTCTCCGACTCTGCTATTTTCTATATAGCTGCAGTTAAACCAAGTACAGGAGCATATAATTGCCATGTGGCTACAGTGTGAATTACAATTGCATTAACCATGAAAATGTCTTCATCACAACAGGACCCAATAACTCTGACCTTTGCAATTTCAAATTTGAGCAAGTTCTAATACTTTTCATTGGTTCAATTCCCAGTGCGAAAAAGGAGGGGAGGTGTGCTGTTAAAATGTGGCACAGATAATATAAAACCAATTCATCCTAAAATGTGGCACAGATAATATAAAACCAATTCCTCCTTCACTCAAAATGACTGTAATGAAGTCTCAGATTGTGAAGGCTCGACTGCCAGAACAGCCTTAAGTGTTAATACACAGAAACAACAGCAGCAATTAACTGTGTTGCTCTCTAAATTTGTAATTCCTTGGAGGACGGACGGCCAAAAGGCCCCCCTCCCCCTGCATCTCAAAACTTGAGATGTGAGAGATGGGTTCGAATATATTTATATATATTTTATGGGGTCAATCACACCTCACAATATGTCTACATGACCTCCCAGTGTAAAACTGGAATTAAATTATGCAACACAGATTGATATTGACTAGATTCCACCCATCTCCAAAACATTAACACAGAACACACCCTACACTCACGACAACATCACCTGGAATAGACCAAATCTATTCAGGCTGAGCACTACACATCATAAACGACAAAGATGGCATAGAGTCTAAAAGTGTTACTTCACCAAAGATCTATTGTTCATCTTTTCACACTAACAGATCCAGATAGCTACACACACACACACACTCACACTCACACACACTCTGTTACCAGGAATACCCATTATTGTATGACTACACGTATTTAGATCTGCATTAATTACATTGGAAGATTCCTGAACAAACAGTGTATACATATATATATAAATGTGATTTATTTGTTGTTATTCTTATATGGTTTATTGATGCGTACCATCTTTTTTAATGTATCAATTGCACTGACCAAAATGCTTAAATTCCACTACCACCAAAATAGTGGAAAGTTAGATGAACTTTGAGTTTTGATTTCCGAGTCTTGGTTACACTGAATATTTTGCTAATACTCCTCATGAAAAGGGGGACTTAAAATCAACAATGATTTGTTTTGTAATAATGCATTTTATTTCAATGTTCCCAGAAACAATGTACGAGCTTGTGGAACCTTCTTTTATTCTCAAACCCTGACCACTTTATTAAGTATATCGATTTAAGGGCGTATTGCCAGAGACTATTTTGATATGACCACATCAGACTTCTGAGTTCTGACCAATGAAAAATGCCATGTATGCTTTTGTTCTTTGTTGTGCTAAATGATCTTTTAATCACAGAATACCTGCAGCAAAAGTTCGCTCCTGTGTCCTGCCTCAAAAAGAGTGACTGTTCTTGAGGTGTGAAGTATTCAATGGACGTTTTGCATATCAATGATGAAGTTCTCATGCAGGGCTACAAGGACAACAAAGACTGAAAACTGATCAGCTGCTTTTGCAACAAGTTTGGACGAGAAGTCTGAAGAATAACATCTACACACAACAGAAAGCATATCTTTGTGGACAATGCCACCTTTGGACTCAATGATTGTGGCCAATGGTGCCAAACGGGGAACTGTAAGGTGGAAAATAATCAAAGATATTTGAAATAGAACAAAATCATCTGCTTTGCTGTTAGCAGCCATCGTCGTGATCAAGATATTGAAATTGACTCAACCCCCACCCCCTCTTAACGCCATCAGAAGGGCCAGTTGGAGTTAGAAGAACAAAAGAATGGTTGGCTGGCAAAATGGTTTTCGCACCTTTGATACAATGGGGGAAGTTTTGTCTGATTGGTTATTTTCAAACGTCTTACGGTTTGGTCTGATTGGTCAGTTTTAAAAGAGTCAGATTTGAATTTGGTGACATCAGGGAAGAGGATAAAAGAGGATTTCAACTGTAGCTCGCTCTTCTTTGGATTCTCTGGCTTTCTCTAGAGAGAGCTGCTCTTTAGCTCTCTCTCTCTCTCTCTCTCTCTCTCTCTCTCTCTCTATCTCACAGGTAACATTCTAGGCAGAGGCCTACTGAGCATAATTAAGGGTTTATGTTTACATCTATTTTAAGTGTAACCATAACTAGAATTTGTGTTTCCTTTTAAAAGAGATTTATGTCTATGATGTAATTTACATTTTACATTTACTTGATTGTTAATAAATTGTTACATTTTGATCCTTTCTGAATTAATCTGTAATTATTAACTATCTCCAATGTGGAACAGTATAATAGCAACAAAGGGTTAAAACGGAACGATCAAATGTATGATTAACTATCAAATATAGATGACCAAACAACCGGTTGGGATTCTCTTCTAAATGCGACAACTATGATAAATGGAGTCAGATAAAGAATATTATAATCAAATCCATTCTTCCAGCTTAAACACTGAACGCGTGCGGCCTTTCACTGCGGTTCGCTACCGATCCTTGGTGCGAATTCATGCGGTCTTACAACTGACTGAGAAATCTCTTCAGATGATTCAGTGAGAGAGCAGTCCAAACTCATTCAAGTGGATTCAGGCCGTTTGGCAAACGTGTTTGACCCATTCATAATTAAGAACATAATTTAAGTGTCAAAATGTGTGCACTGCGCAGTTCAGTTACACAGTTTAACTTCTTGAACCTAATGCAGTTAAACTGAATATATTTCCTTAAATTTCCACATAAACAACAAATTGTTTGTCACTATAGCAACAGTAGACCCCCGTTAATAGGCTATACCCCTGGGCCTCGCACATCATGTTCGCACAGGGCCTCGCACCACCCTTACGACGGGCCTGTGTGTGATGTTTGTCATTTTGACCTTTAGTCTACATTAATCACACAGTGACTTCAGGATCACATTAAACATGTTGAAAATCTATTTTAAATTATTAAAAATTCTCATAAAATACTAATGTTATTAGAACTAAAAATATTTATGTTTAATACAGTAATACTGCAGAAGTGAGTCATTTTTCACAAGTGATTTTTCAAGACAGAAATGTCGATCATGTTCAGAGTCTCATTCATTTCCAAGAACGGCGCTGACAATTTCAGAAGAAAAGTCTGATGTCATGAACATATTAAAACATTATATATATATAAGTATATATATTTGTTCTTATATATAAGAACAAACTTTCCACTGCACTGGTCAGTTTCTGCTCTGTTTTCACACTTCATCTCTCTCACATCCACATTTTTTTGACACTTTAGCTCCTGACAGCTTCAGTTTCGAGTAGTTCTGCTTATTAGAATTTATTTTTAATCTGAAGCGCAGTAAACCACAGTGTGTTTAAAGGTTAAAGTGTCTCTGCACTTACAGCTCTTCTCTCTCATCTGATCTCAATTGATCACTCACTATATTTGCACAAATACATGTTCTATTGATGTAAATCATTCAGATTGTTGTATTGAACTCGTCTCTTGCTGTAAAGCGTTTGATGTGGTGATTCAGAGACTGATGCAGCTGATGCTGATGGTTTAGTTGCTCTGAGATCCATTATGGTTTGTGGAGACCAAAACCGAACTAAACTAAATGATTTTAACAGCTGAAGGACAATGAGAGACTTGATCAGGCCAAACATCTGAAACTCATGGGGTTCAACAGCCATGAATGCAAACATGTGCTAAAATAGTCGCTATGAGAGATAAAGATCAAACTAAGAGCAGAGTGGAATATAAACTGTTCACACATTTGTTTTCGTGACCACATGTGCCTGTGGTCAATTTTTTTCTTCTCCTCATCGCATTTCACACTCAATGTTTTTTTCTCACCCCTGTCGTCAACATCTTCCTAGAACTGTTTGACTGTGTTTTCAACAGAAACACCTGCGGCCATGATGAGATTAATGTTTGTCACCTTATAAAACACAAGGTTTGAATATAAATTCACTGATTAATATATTATATTCTAGATAATAGTGTCTGCTAAATGAATATAAGTAACTGCAGAATCCAGAAGCAATATGAAGTGATTTTGTTTTATATCACAAAATGCTTTTGTCAGTGTATAGATCTGTTATTCTCAGTGGTTATATTGTTGGGGGCTCATGTGAAAGCTATAAGACTATATAACACTTTTATAGTAGATTTCCTTATTAGTGCGGTAAGAGATGAATGATTGTACAAATGCATTATGTTGTGATGTTTGCTAATATTTTTTCAGAGGTCAAGAATGAGGCCGAATAATATATTCAAATAATATGTAAAACCATCTTTATTTATCATTGTACAGAAAGAGGCTAAAGTAATATATGAAATATAGATTTATCTTGCATATTAACTTTTTACACTTTAAAACAGTGGTTCTCAACTTTGGCCCTCGAGATCCACTTTCCTGCAGTTTAGCTCCAGCCTTGATCAAACTCAGCTGTCTGTAAGTTTCTAGTAATCCTGAAGACATTGATTAGCTTGTTCACGTGTGTCTGATCAGGGTTGGAGCTTAACTCTGCAGGACAGTGGATCTCGAGGGTCAGAGTTGAGAACCTCTGATTTAAACTATCACAGTGAGAGAGAGCTGTTGGTGAAATCACATGTTCATCCACTAGGTGGACCTCCAGCAGGGTCACTGTACCAACAGAGACACACAGCACTGACACAAATAATGCAAACATAAATAAAACAAGAACAAGCTATGACATAAAATCAATATTATAATATTAACTGGCCTAATGTTTGACCTTGATTTAATATCACATTAACATTCAAAACACTCCTTTACAGAACCTTTAAATGACACAAAACAAATAAAAGTACATTTGGAACAACAATATAAGAAGCATGACTCTACATGAGACTAACATGATCTTACTAATCACTACAGTTGAACTTTGGATTTTACGCAAGAAATATGGAAACTTTTCTTTAGAGCAATTACAAAGGATAATCATTTAACAATTGAGCTTTTTAAAGGGAGTTCCTTCAGCCCCCTCGAAACGGTTCTTATTCGTGCTTGAATGTTTACACTATAAAATCTGGCCAAATACAGTACTCTTGAGTTCTCGGAGCATAAAAGCCCTGCCCGCATGAGGCGCACCGTTTCTCCAGATTCCTGCCTTTATTAGAGGGAAGAATATGTTCAGCTCCTTCCCTCCGAAGCTTTGAATATCCAGTGTTGATTACTCAAAAAAGCTAAAAAAAAACATGGTATTCGGGCCAGCGCTAATAGCTACATTATATTTCTCAGCAATGAGCGGGTAACATCGCTGGTCTTGAAGTAGCCTACAGTGCATCCAGAAAGTATTCACAACGCTTCACTTTTTCCACATTTTGTTATGTTACAGCCTAAAGTGCAGGAGCTGCACAGCTTCACAGGATTGCAAATGCAATGCAAATTTTTGTTAATTTGCATTTATTAATTTATTTGTAATAAACACTTTAAGTGGCCAATTAAAAAGTATTCTTTATATGTTGAATTATGTTTTTAAACAAACATGAGGTCATATGGTGACCGTTGAGGGGTGCGTCGAAAGAGCTGTAATATTTCCTCTAGAGTGGAAAGTGCCTTTCTGGAGATTCCGTTCATTTCTAAAGCTCATTAGACTCAGTGCCGCGCTCAACCCACAATGCCCTTTGTGACATGCTGGTTCAAATATAGACCTATCTGAAATAAGTAGCTAGGGCTTTTAATACTTTTAATAGCAAAGGCTGTGAATACTTATGTACATGTGATTTATTTTATTTTTTTATATAAATTTGCAAAGATTTCAAACAAACTTCTTTCACGTTTTCTTTATGGGGTATTGTTTGTAGAATTTTTATGAAAATAATTAATTTAATCCATTTTGGAATAAGGCTGTAACAAAAAATGTGGAAAAAGTGAAGAACTGTGAATTCTTTCCGGATGCAATGTAATTAAACTCGCAGCTTAATTACTATTTAATCAAATGTTAAAGGGTTAGTTCACCCAAAAATGAAATTTCTTCCATTAATGACTCACCCCAATGTTGTTATCTGGTGCGACAGAGCTTCGTTTGTAGTCTGAGGGAGACGCACACTGTAAACAAAACAACCATCGCAAAAAAAAATATATATATAGCAATACAAACAATGTAGAACAGCTTGTTTACAGCGTGCATCTCCCTCAGACTACAAACGAAGCTCTGTCGCACCAGATAACACGTCACAGTGTCTTGCGTCAGCAGCGTCACTGTGGCGTCGTGAACGCGGATTCAAACAAAACCGGAAGAGAAGACAATGCTTAATAAAGTCTTAGTTTTTGTTATTTTTGGACCAAAATGTATTGTCGACGCTTCAAAAGATTCTAACTAACAAAATGATGTCACATATGGACTACTTTGATGATGTTTTCATTACCTTTCTGGACGTGGACAGCAAAGTGTGCTTACACTTACATTCAAAGGACTGAAAGCCCTCGGACTAAATCTAAAATATCTTAAACTGTGTTCCGAGGATGAACGGAGGTCTTACGGGTGTGGAACAACATTGGGGTGAGTCATTAATGGAAGAAATTTCATTTTTGGGTGAACTAACCCTTTAAGGAAGTAAAAATAGTTTTGTGACATAAGGTAAAGTGAGGTCAACCTCAACATTGGGCCAGGGCAGCGTTCAGTACACTATGAGATGCTGGCAAATGACCATGGTATAAGCGGGATAATCCATGACTAGCTATGCATTAAACGATTTCAATGACGCACAACCACCCTCCGTGCCTCTACGTTGTGCATTAAAATAGTTGAATGCACGGCTAGCGTGAATTATCCCTAATTTAATGCATGTATCTATACGAGAAAAACAAAAACATAAATTTTGTTAGCTGCATTTACAGTATATTCAACATAATATCTATTATTATTTGTTACTGTCATATTTTAAGGCCCTAACCCAGCAAAACATTCATGGGGGATTTGTAGGCCAAATGGGCTTTCCCTTTCAGTCGGTCACGTTCGACGTACGTCGGAACTGACCGACGAATTGGGATCTGTTTTCAGAGACCGACCTACTTCGAGTAATTAAAAACGAGCCAATAAACATTGGCATGCGATCACGCATTCCACGCACTGCCCCGCGTTGCGGGTATAAATAAGGAAGTGGAAGTGCCGCATACCGCTTTCAACTTCGGAGCCGAGCATTGCAGTAATCTGTGTGTTCCTACGAAGAGTTTTTTCTAAACGAGTCGAGAGAAGATCCTTACCTGCTTCCAGTGTTCCAGTGTTGGTGTGACGGTGCCCTGCAGTGGCGGTCGCGACCAGGAAGAAAAGGACGAACAGCTGTTCTCACGGCTTGCTGGGCTTTTTTTCTCTGAGTGCTCACAGCGAGCTTGCACTTTTGAACTGCTGTGAGCCGCGGCCATTTCCCCTGCGTGCCTCGGCACTGACGGAGCGGTTTTCTCTCTCTCTCTATCACTAAAAGAGCAACACGGTTTGACCCTGCGTCTTTTTCAAGATGTCATTCAAACCGTGTGTTTCTGGATGCCGTCGATTTCTGTCCCCAGTTGACGGACACGATCGCTGTCTCTCGTGTTTGGGCGTTCAGCACGCAGAGGCGGCTTTCGTGGATGACTCATGTTCGCACTGCGCGAACATGACCATCGCAGTGCTACGGTCTAGGCTCCAATACCTGAAAAACCTATCCCCCGATCTAGTGGTCCTCCCGCTGCAAAGCAGAGGGCTGCTACTTTGGCTGATGCCTTTGGTGGAGATCTGAGGGTGATGGTCAGGGCACCCCCGCCCAGTCAACAGGCTGCTCGGGCCCCTCCCCCCTCCGCTGCGCCGGCGCAGTTCCCGGAAGATCGCGGTGGTCCTTCCCATGGGGGGCCACCCGTTTCTTTCGGGGCTCGAACTGAGGATAAGTTGTCGATAGCTGCATCGGGGGACGAGCTAATGGACTCTGGGATTCGGCTGCGTTGCCCCCTTCGGGTGTGGCACCGTTGCCCGAGTCAGATCCAGAGCTCACGGCTATGCTTTCCCGGGCCGCTGCGAGTGTCGGGCTCGAGTGGAACCCTCCACCGTGTCCCGAACCCTCGCGGCTGGACGATTGGTATCTCGGGACGGCCCGTGCTGGTTCTCAGCGCCCCGCCCCAGTGCCTTTCTTTCCGGAAGTGCATCAGGAGCTCACAAAGTCGTGGACTGCGCCCTACAGCGCTCGTTCACGATCAGCGAGTTCCTCCGTCCTCACTACCCTCGATGGAGGCGCGGCTAAGGGTTACGTGGAGGTCCCTCCAGTGGAACGGTCGGTTGCGATGCAACTGTGTCCTAAGCCCGGCTCCGACTGGCGGGGCCATCCGTGTCTCCCCTCCCGGGCGTGTAGGTTCTCGTCCAGCCTAACGGGCAAGACCTACACAGCCTGTGGAGAAGCCGCGTCTTCTCTGCATGCCATGGCGCTCCTGCAGGTCTACCAGGCCAAGGCGCTCAAGGAATTGCACGAGGGTAGTTCCGACCCAGGGGTTATGCAGGAACTGCGTACCGCAACGGACCTCGCCCTCCGGGCGACGAAAGTTGCCGCACGCACCCTGGGTCGGGCGATGTCCACTCTGGTGGTCCAGGAACGCCACCTATGGCTGAACCTGGCAGATATGCGTGAGACCGACAAAGTGCGGTTCCTCAACGCCCCTGTCTGTCAGGCCGGCCTCTTCGGCGACGCCATCGAGAGCTTCACCCAGCAGTTCTCGGTGGCACAGAAGCAGACGGAGGCCATCAAGAACATCCTGCCCCGGCGACCTGCTGCTGCCTCCACCCAGTCGCCGGCTGCACCTCCGCCTGCTCGTCGCCGAGGGCGTCCCCCTGCGGCCGCCCCCCTGCGGCCGCCTCCGCCCCTGCTAAACCCAAGCAGCAGCCTCCACCATCGGGGAAGCAGGGTGCCGGCCGTCAGGGTGCCGCCCAACCCGTGTCGGGGCCCGCTAAGTCGGCAGGCAAGCGCAAGGGCAAGCGGCCCTGACACGGGGAGCCCAGGGAGAAGAGGAGCTGCTCCAGGGGAGGTGGTGTCCGCACCCCTCCTCCCCCCGGAGGAGGACCGGGGGGAGAATGTCAAGACCGGTACCATCAAAAACATCCTGCCGCTGGCCCTCCGGGGTCCAGCGGTACCCACATTCTCAATAAAAGAGCAGTTTCTTCCCTCCCTGAGCCCCGAGAGGGACAGGTTGGCAGTGTGCGACGCCCCCGGGCCTTGCCACTCCTTTCCTTCCCTCTCACCCCTCGCCAGGGGGCAGCAGAGTGGGCACCGAGGACGCCCCCGGGCCTTCTCACCCACTCTCTGCCCCACCTGGAGTATTCAGACAACACTCCGGGCCGCCTCCGGGCCTCCCGAGTCGGGTCTGAATACTCCACCTCGCTGCCTCACCCCGGGTATGTCTGTGGTGCCGTTGGTCCCGCTTGTTCGGTCTCTGGGGGCCTGGCTAGGTCTCCCCAGGCCGTCTCGCTGGCTCATCCGTACCATCAGACTCGGCTATGCGATTCAATTCGCACGCCGGCCTCCCAAGTACAGGGGCATCCTCTTCACCTCCGTGCGGAGCAGCGATGCCCATGTCTTGCGGTCCGAGATCGATGTCCTGCTGGCGAAGGGCGCGGTCGAGCCGGTTCCTCCTGCCGATATGAGGTCGGGGTTCTACAGCCCCTACTTCATTGTACCCAAGAAAGGGGGTGGGTTAAGACCAATCTTGGACCTGTGCATTCTGAATCGGGCCCTGCACAAGCTTCCGTTCAAAATATTAACGCAGAAACGCATTTTCCAATGCATCCGTCCCCAAGATTGGTTCGCAGCGATCGACCTGAAGGACGCGTACTTTCATGTCTCTATCCTTCCTCGACACAGACCGTTCCTACGCTTTGCGTTCGAGGGGAGGGCATATCAGTACAAAGTCTTGCCCTTCGGGCTGTCCCTGTCGCCTCGCGTCTTCACGAAGGTCGTCGAGGCAGCCATTGTTCCGCTCAGAGAACGCGGCGTTCGCTTACTCAACTATCTCGACGACTGGCTCATACTCGCCCAGTCTCGGGACCAGTTGTGCGAACACAGGGACATGGTGCTCAGTCTCCTCAGCCTGTTGGGACTTCGGGTCAACCGAGAGAAGAGCAAACTCTGCCCCGCGCAGAGGATCTCTTATCTCGGTATGGAGCTGGATTCGGTCAGCCGGACAGCGCGCCTCACTCCAGAGCGCGTCCGGTCAGTGTTGAACTGCTTGAATACGTTCAAAGGCAGAACAGCGGTCCCACTGAAATTATTTCAGAGGCTCCTGGGGCATATGGCATCTGCAGCCGCGGTAACGCCGCTCGGATTGCTTCATATGTGACCGCTTCAACGCTGGTTGCACGACCAAGTCCCGAGATGGGCGCGGCAGAGCGGTCAGTACCGGGTCCTAGTTACTCCTTACTGTCGCCAAACCTTCAGTCCGTGGTCAGACCCCTCGTTTCTCCGGGCCGGAGTGTCCCTAGAACAGGTGTCGAGGCATGCTGTGGTCTTCACGGATGCCTCATCCACGGGCTGGGGGGCCACGTACAACGGGCACGCAGTTTCGGGTCTGTGGACGGGGCCCCAACTGCGTTGGCATATCAATTGCCTAGAGTTACTGGCGGTACGTCTTGCCCTGGCCCGGTTCAAGAAACCGCTTCGGGGCAAGCACGTACTGGTCCATTCGGACAGCACTGCGGCCGTTGTGTACATCAACCGTCAGGGTGGTCTACGCTCCCGTTGCATGCTCCGGCTCGCCCGCCATCTCCTCCTGTGGAGTCAGAGGTTTGTGAGGTCACTTCGTGCCATTCACATCCCAGGTGCGCTGAACCAGACAGCCGACGAGCTCTCTCGCCAGTCGACACCTCCGGGCGAATGGCGACTCCACCCCCGGAGCGTCCAGCTGATATGGGACCACTTCGGAGTTGCACAGGTAGACCTGTTCGCTTCTCCGGACTCGACCCATTGCCAGTGGTACTACTCCCTGACCGGAGGTACCTTAGGCATAGATGCACTGGCGCACAGCTGGCCCCGGGACCTACGCAAGTATGTGTTCCCCCCAGTGAGCCTTCTCGCACAGACACTGTGCAAGGTCAGGGAGGACGAGGAGCAGGTCTTGTTAGTTGCGCCCTACTGGCCCAACCGGACCTGGTTCCCAGAACTTACACTCCTCGCGACAGCCCCTCCCTGGCCGATCCCCCTGAGGAAGGACCTGCTTTCTCAGGGGCGGGGCACTCTATGGCACCCGCGTCCAGACCTCTGGAATCTCCATGTCTGGTCCCTGGACGGGACGCGGAGGTTCTAGGTGGCCTGCCACAAGCAGTGGTAGACACCATCGCTTCAGCTAGAGCCCCCTCTACGAGGCGCCTCTACTCTCTGAAGTGGAACCTGTTCGTCGAGTGGTGCTCCTCCCGCCGGGAAGACCCCCGAAAGTGTTCGATTAACGTTGGGCTTTCCTTCCTGCAGGATGGGTTGGATCGAAGGCTGTCTCCCTCCACCCTCAAAGTGTACGTCACAGCAATAGCGGCGTATCATGATGCAGTAGACGGTAAATCCTTAGGTAAGCACGACTTAATCGTCAGGTTCCTCAGAGGTGCGAGGAGACTAAATCCTCCTCGTTCTACCTCGATACCCTCTTGGGACTTAGCCCTGTTGCTCAGAGCACTTCAGGTTCCCCCATTTGAGCCCTTGCAGTCTGTTGAGATAAAAATCCTGTCCATGAAGACAGTTCTCCTGATTGCATTGGCTTCAATCAAGAGGGTAGGGGACCTGCATGCACTCTCGGTCGACGAATCGTGCCTAGAATTCGGGCCGGCCAACTCTCACGTTGTCCTGAGACCCCGGCCCGGATATGTGCCCAAGGTTCCTACCACTCCCTTTCGGGACCAGGTGGTGAACCTGCAAGCGCTGCCTTCGGAGGAGGCAGACCCAGCCCTAGCTTTGTTGTGTCCCGTCCGTGCTCTTCGCGCTTACGTTGACCGGACTCAGAGCTTCAGATCCTCACAGCAGCTCTTCATCTGTTACGGAGGCCAGCAGAAGGGAAAGGCTGTCTCCAAGCAGAGGTTGGCCCACTGGATAGTGGATGCCAATGTCTTGGCCTACCAGTCCCAAGACGTACCTTGCCCGTTCGGGTTGCGAGCACACTCAACAAGGAGTGTTGCTTCTTCCTGGGCGTTGGCTCAAGGCGCCTCGCTGACAGATATATGTAGAGCTGCGGGCTGGGCGACACCTAACACGTTCGCTAGATTTTATAGCCTCCGTGTAGAGCCGGTATCTTCCCGCATTCTCGCCCCCAGTGGCCAGCAGCGCTAAGTGCCCGTTCTAAGTGTCGGCTTGCATACGCCACTCCCGCCCTCTGGGCCGGATACGTGCGTCTATTTTGCTCCAGTCGCGTTCCCCGAAATTCGGCTAACCCTGTGAGTTCCTCCGTCACCCCTTCGGTGTCAGACGTGGCGGCCGTCTGATGCCAGGCCTGCACCCGTATGCGTGTGGAACGTGTGTGTAGGCTGGGTTCCATATGTTGCGGTCCCCTCTAGGCTACCCCATATGTGTATTTTCCACGGTACCAGCTACCCTACTCGCCTAGCCCCGTGTCTTTCCCTCGACAGAGCTTCCTCTGTCGTCTCTGGCTGTGTTCTTCTCCCCCTGGAACCAGGTTGGGTCCACTCCAGAGACTGCCATTTGTTGCACTACCCTGTTAGGTTAGTCCTTATGTGTATTCCACCTCTCCTTCCATTGAAGGACGTGGTCCGCAGCGTACCATCTCCCGAGGCGGGCACGCTTTCCCAGCGTTATCCAATAGTCACGCTGAGTGGGTCTTGCAGGAACAGCAGTGACTGTCCTTCCCTGCCCGGAGCCCTGACTCCCACTCTAACATAGGAGTGGTCCAGCGAGCTCAGGCAGGACGCTGGAAGGGCCAGCCTCCTGGCGTGTTGGTAGGGATCCCAATTCGTCGGTCAGTTCCAACGTACGTCGAACGTGACCGACTGAAAGGGAACGTCTCGGTTACGTATGTAACCCTCGTTCCCTGAAGGAGGGAACGGAGACGTACGTCCCGTCGCCAGGGGCTGTGCTTCAGCTGAAGGCCCGAGCCACTTATCTCGGCTCCTCAGTTGAAAACGGTATGCGGCACTTCCACTTCCTTATTTATACCCGCAACGCGGGGCGGTGCGTGGAATGCGTGATCGCATGCCAATGTTTATTGGCTCGTTTTTAATTACTCGAAGTAGGTCGGTCTCTGAAAACAGATCCCAATTCGTCGGTCAGTTCCGACGTACGTCTCCGTTCCCTCCTTCAGGGAACGAGGGTTACATACGTAACCGAGACGTTTTCCAGGGCCGAATTTTAGCCCCGGTCCAGGTTTGATGGTTCCATGAAGAACCTTAAACATCCATGGAATCTTTCTATTCCATAAAAGGTTCTGTATAGCAGAAAAATGTTCTGAAGATTATTGATTGTTTTTTTAAGGACTGTTCACTGAAAGGTTTGGGGAACCAAAAATGGTTCTTCTCTGTCAGGTTTCCTCATATCTGGCCCCGAATCAAAGACACCTGAGAAAACTAATCAAGGTTTTCAGAGTTATTAGAAAATTCCAGGTAGGTGAGATTGATCAGGGTTTGAGCTAAACTCTGCAGGACAGTGGCCCTCCAGAACCGGATTTGTGGAGCCCTGTTCTATGACATCACTGCGAAAAACCCCTTTTGGAACCTTTATTTTTAAGAGTGCTATGACTTGTGCATACATTTGTATTTACATAATATTTGGGGTGTAGAAAGCTAGTAACCCAAAAACAGCATCACATATTGATCAAGAGTTCAACGTCTCGTGACTCCTGCATACACCACGGCATCCTGATCTTTAGCACTCAAAACACAAATTCCCGTTCACCGACATATTTATCAAGAACTTTATTTACACTTTATTTATCTGTGAATAAATAAATGTATCTGGAATGTATCTCTGAAGACATATAAGAGTTTGTGATATTAATGCAATAACTAAAATGTTGATGTCCTTCTGTGACCCCACAATAAACGCATCACAGCAGAAGACAAAGGGACACTAAAATACATCTACTGCTTTGATAAATATCCGTTGTGTCGATGTCAGGCTAGTCTGTATATCATCATTAAACACACCTAAATCGGACCCACTGCTAAAATAATTCAGAGACACACCATAAATAAATTCTCTTACCGATTGATGTCTTTTGTAGAATGTCGGATCAGCGTAAGTAATCTCTCTATTACAGGTCTGAACTGTTTCATAATAACAAAAACAAAACACTCAATCAAATGATCTCTCTCTCTCTCTCTCTCTCTCTCTCTCTCTCTCTCTCTCTATATATATATATACAGTATATATATATATATATATATATATATATATATATATATAATGGGATGGGCAGTATTTCAGATACATGTATTTAAAATACTTATTTGAAATACAAAATGCTATTTTGTATTTTAAAGCCTTTGGAAAAAATCTAATGTCATTTGTATTTAAAAACATTTAAGATGAGTATTTTTGTATTTTCAAAATACTCAAAATACTTTGAGCCAGTCAACCTCTTAATCAGGGTGCTGTTTTCATGCATCAACTAGTTCAGACCAGACATGCCCCTCCCCCCAACCCCAACATTCATGCACAACTTTTTTGGAATAAGGATGCAGGCACGTGCAGAGGGGGGGGGCTTTGGGTGCTCGAGCCCCTGCCCTTTTTCAAAATGAATCAAAAGTGCCCCTCTCAGACAAATATCAATGATAATTTGTATAAATGTGTTTATTATAACATGACATTGATGACAATGTATACAATAGTAACGAACGGCTCAAAAGTCGGACAATTTCTGTTGAGGCGTTGCCATAACGCGTTGCTATGGGTTGCGTGCGTTTTGATTGACTGCTGATTTTCCACTGTTCGGAAGCGGCTCTTGAGCCAAATATGGTCCTTTCAGAGAGTGTGTGGCCTCGTGGGAAAAAAAGTAAACCAATAATTTTTTTTCATCCATAATCAGAGCTAATGTGTTGATTTAATTACAAATCTATATATTATATATTTTAAAGTATTACACAATTCACCAATGCCCGTTTGTCATGTATATACACCAACCAATCGTGATCTGGCAAAGCAAGTTCAAATTCCATTGGGCATGTGAAGTGGAGCGGTAATTTTCTGTTCTTATTCATAAATCGGTTGAAAATTACATGGACAGACGAACTAACGTTTCGGGCTTTCGGTACGGTGCGCGCGTGTACAGAACGGTTATGAATGTAATCTATAACAGTTAACAGTCGGCTTGTTTAAAGCGCGGAACACACTTCAATCCGAGTTCCCACACGAACATATTAAGTATTCAGTCAATTTTCTCACGAAATTCAAACGATAAATGCCTTTTTAACGCTCTATTAGCCTATGTGACGTGACAGAGAGACGCGTATCAGTTCAACTTCAAGCGGCAGCGCGAGTGAACGCGATCATCTCTTCCTAAAGAAATGAATATCTAAAGGTATGTTGAGGATACATTACAACTTATTGAAACGTATCATATGTTGTGTAATCGCTCCATCTGTGTTTCAACCGCGGAAAGACAATAAAACAGCTTGTAAACAAACAATGTCATGTAGAATCACATTTACCTCAGAAGTCATTCAGTGTCCACAGCTGTGAGTTCACTAGAGAGATTAACTCTTTCACTGAATACATGCACTATATTAGCCTATATATTCATTATATTAGCCTATATATATTCATTATATTCCACTTAGCCTGTTAGTGATGTCTTGTTTATTTAATGTATGTTTAAATAAACCTGTCATGAAAATTACAGCCACTAAATGATTATATTTCAACAACGAGTTGGAGAAAAAAATAATAATAATTAGATTTAGATATTAATGCAAAAACTGCCTTATGTGAAGCTTATGAGTGTTGATTTTTATATCTAAAAATAAATAGCAAATGAATTTAGGCTAATAGTTTGGGCTCTGTTGTTAATCTTTAATAGCAATATGTAAGGGCTCCCTATATAGTTTACAGCATTATCTTTAAGAAACTTTTAGTTATAACTGAATTCATTTAAGGACAGACACAATTATTTTTTTTTCATTAAACCACTGTTGAATAAAAATTTATAAAAAGCAATTTTGTAAAACTGCTGTACCGAATCCGTACCGAACCGTGACTTCAAAACCGAGGTACATACCGAACCGTCAGTTTTGTGTACCGTTACACCCCTAATATATATATATTTACATATTGCCCCTTTTTTACATTTGAGCCCCTGCCTCTGAAGAACTCTCTGCACGGCCCTGATATATATATATATATATATATATATATATATATATATATATATATATATATATATATATATATATATATATATATATATATATATATATATATATATATATATATATATATATATATATATATATATATTAAACCCATATGTGTCACCTACCTGCCCATACTGGTGCAACATGTGTACATGTGATAATATGAAAGTAATTTGTACTTAAATGGACCCTGAAAAATGTTGCAACTGTCCCCATATATGGGGACAGTTGCAACAGTACTGAGGGGTAGTTGCAACATTCATTTAAGATGTAATAAAACTCATACTTCGGCATAATTTTTCACATTCTTTTTTAGTTTATTTGAGAACAGAGTTCACTGAGTTAACTTATTAAAGTACAAAAACAAGTACACAACCATGTAACACCTTTGTCAATCCCACAAACTGATGTAGGCCCTAACAATTTCATAACCACCAAAAGAACACAAACTAATTATTTCATAGCATCAAGTATTCACAATTCCCCATCTGACTCACAATTGTGGCAAACGTAAAAGGAACCACCATCAGTGCAGGCTTCATGAGCCCATGCCTTGTACTGCCAACATTGAAGCCACACCTCGCTCGGTCTGGAGTAGCTCTCCAAACAGACAATGCAAAAATCTTCTTCTTTCTCAGAGTCACTGTCCTTCTCTGTATGCTTTTTCTTCGCGGTTTTGGTTTGTTGGCTTGTTTCCAGTGTGTTCCCTTTCGTTCAGTCTCTACGACGTACGTTAGTGACTAACGAATGGGGGTTTCGCCTAGAAACCAATTACCTTCGAGGTGTTTAACAGCGCCCAATGGCGTGCCAATGCCATGGGCAATGCGGAATTTGCATACGTAACTCCGCCCCACCGCGTGGGTATATAAGGAAGTACGCTGGCAACATCGCATTATGTTTCTGCTTTGGAGCCAAGAGTACCTCTTCACTCCTTCAAGCCTTCAACTGAGTCTTTGTCAGCCTTCGAGACGAGCAGCTTTCCAGAGGCGTTGGATCTACGGCGCGTTCCAGTGATCGCATACTGCCTGCCTGCTGATCTGCGCAGTGGTCCGTCTGACAGCTGGTGTGTGGTCCCTGGCCGCTTCGGCGTCTCTGCGAAGCTTCCTCTCTAAAAGAGCATACACGTGGCACGTCCTTTTCAGGATGTCTCGCCCGTGTACTTCTGGGTGTGGCCGGTCGTTGACTTCCTTCGATGGGCACGATCTCTGCTTGGTATGCTTGGGCGTTCAGCATGCTCAAGCAGCGTTCGTGGATGAGTCATGTTCCCACTGCGGGAACATGACCATCGCGGTGCTGCGGTCTAGACTCAAAGACCTTCGTACAGAAGTGAGAGTCCCCTCAACCACACCCCGATCTACCGTGCCCCCCGTGGCCGGTACTTCGGCTGGTGGTCAGGGTGACCTGAGGGTTACGGTGTGGAACAAAGCCCCGACGCTCATGCCTCGGGCCACACCCCCCTCTAGCGTACCGCAACCCGTGAGTGTCCAGGCTGAAATCGCGGGGCCAGCTCCGGCTCCCCCGCGCATTTCGTTTGGCGCTCCGGAGGATGATGCGATGTCGGTCACCGCATCACAAGGTGGGCTCGAGTCCTCTGAGGATGAAGACTCGGCTGTGCTGCCGCCTTCGGGCGCGCCAGCATTGCCCGAGTCTGACCCAGAGCTGACAGCTATGCTGTCTCGGGCAGCCGCGAGTCTTGGGATAGAGTGGAACCCTCCGCCCTGTCCCGAACGCTCGCGGCTCGATGATTGGTATCTGGGGGCCCGCGCTGACTCACGTCAGTCCCCGCCCTCAATACCTTTCTTTCCCGAGCTGCATGAGGAGATTGCCCGGTCCTGGAAGTCCCCGTTGTCTTCCCGTGATCGGTCTGCAGTCTCCTCCGCCTTCTCCATCCTTGATGGGGCCGCGGCCAAAGGGTACACTGGGGTCCCCCAGGTTGAACGTTCTGTTGCGATGCAACTGTGTCCTCAGAGCGCTTCGACCTGGCGTGGCGATCCTAAGCACCCCTCCAAAGCCTGTCGATTCTCATCAACATTGGTGGCGAAATCGCACAGAGCTGCGGGGCAGGTTGCCGCCTCTTTGCATCCCATGGCGATCCTACAGGTCTACCAGGCCAGGATCCTCAGGGACATGCACGAGGGTGGAGTTGATCCGGGGCTCTTAAATGAGCTGCGTGCCGCCACCGACCTCGCTCTCCGGGCGACGAAGGTGACCGCACGCTCCCTGGGTCAAGTGATGTCCACAAACGTGGTCCAGGAGAGACATCTGTGGCTAAACCTGGCCGATATGCGGGACACCGAGCGGACACGTTTCCTCAATGCCCCCATATCCCAGGCTGGCCTCTTCGGCGGAGCGGTTGAAAACTTTGCCCAACAGTTTTCAACCGCCCAGAAGCAGACTGAGGCTCTCAAACATGTACTGCCCCGGCGGCCAGCTGCTGCCTCCACCCAGCCGCCGGCACAGTCGCCTCAGCCTGCTCGCCGCCGAGGACGCCCTCCTAAGGCTCCCGCCCCTCCCACCCGGTCCCAGCAGCAGCCTTCACCCGGGCCGGGTCGCGGAGGAAGCCGTAGGAAGGCGTCCAAGTCCCCTCAGGCCGCCCCGCGCCCCGCTAAACGCCAGGCCAAGCGGCGCTCCTGAGACGGACGGCTCAGGGATATTCTTTCCAGGAGATGGTAGCAGGACCACTCCTTCCCCCGGTGGAGGGCCGGGGGAGAATCCTTTGTTTAGCTGCTGGCCCCCGGGTCAGCAGCACCCTTTTACGGTCAAGAAAGAATTAACACTCCCATCCCTGAGCCCCCAGAGTCTGGCGATGCCAGTGCGCGCCACCCACGGGTCCCGCCACTCGCATCCCACCCTGTCGCCAGCCCCCTGGCAGAGCAGACCCCCAGTGGAACGCGCGTCCTTCCCTGGTCTCCTCTGTCAGGACGCAGCCGTTAACCGCACCCCCACACCGGGACGCCCAACAGCCTCCCTTGTCTGGGTCGGTAACGCTGCATCGCTGCCCCACATCGGGTACGTCTGTAGTCCGAATGATCCCGCTCGTACAGTCCCTGGGAGCCTGGCTTCAGATTCCAGGGCTGTCCAGCTGGGTCGAGAAGACGATCAGGCGCGGCTACGCGATTCAGTTCGCGCAGGTTCCTCCCTGTTTCTGGGGAGTCCGCTTTACTATGGTCGGGGCCAATGCCCCTGTCATGCGAGCGGAGGTTGCCACCCTACTGGCGAAGGGTGCGATCGAACCTGTCCCTCCAGCCGAGATGAAGTCCGGGTTCTACAGCCCGTACTTCATTGTACCCAAGAAGACCGGTGGGTTGAGGCCAATCCTGGACCTGCGCATCTTGAACCGTTACCTTCACAAGTTTCCGTTCAAGATGTTGACAGCGAAACGCCTTTTCGAATGCGTTCGTCCCGGCGATTGGTTTGCAGCGATCGACCTGAAGGACGCCTACTTTCATGTCTCCATCCTACCTCGACACAGACCGTTCCTACGGTTTGCTTTCGAGGGGCGGGCATACCAGTACGCGGTCCTCCCATTCGGGCTATCTCTGTCCCCTCGCATCTTTACGAAGATTGCCGAGGCAGCCCTTGCGCCCCTACGGCAGCACGGGGTTCGTATCCTGAACTACCTCGACGACTGGCTCATACTGAGTCACTCTCGAGAGCAGGTTTGCGAACACAGAGATCTGGTTCTCCACCACTTAGCCTGTCTGGGCCTTCGGGTCAACTGGGAGAAGAGCAAACTCTGCCCAGTGCAGAGGATCTCTTTTCTCGGTATGGAGATCGACTCGGTCGCCATGTGCGCGCAGCTTACGAGCGAGCGCGCGCAGTCTCTGCTGACTTGCCTCCGTCAAATCAAGAGCAAGAGTGCGGTTCCACTGAAACATTTTCAGAGGCTCCTGGGGCATATGGCATCGGTAGCCGCGGTAACGCCGCTCGGTTTGCTACATATGAGACCGCTTCAGCACTGGCTTCGCGATCGAGTCCCGAGATGGGCATGGCGGTCTGGCACGCTCCAGGTCCGAGTGACCCGGGCCTGCTTACAGACACTCACTCCGTGGTCGAACCTCAGCTTTCTACGGGCCGGTGTGTCCTTAGAACGAGTTTCCAGGCATGTTGTTGTATCAACAGATGCCTCCGCCACGGGCTGGGGTGCCATGTGCAATGGACAAGCAGCCGCGGGCTCCTGGACAGGACCCCAGCGCCTCCTGCATGTCAATTGCCTCGAGTTGCTGGCAGTACGGTTCGCCCTGCACCGCTTCCGAGCGTTGCTGAGAGGTCAACACGTACTTGTCCGGACAGACAACACGGCCACAGTAGCGTACATCAACCACCAGGGCGGTCTACGCTTCCGCCGCATGTCTCAACTCGCCCGCCATCTCGTCTTATGGAGTCAGAAGCACCTGAGGTCCCTTCGTGCTATCCACATCCCGGGGGTCCTGAACCGTGCAGCCGACGAGCTCTCACGGATTCAGCCACTTCCTGGAGAATGGAGACTCCATCCCCAGACGGTCCAGCTGATTGGGGAACAGTTCGGCGACGCACAGGTATCTGTTTGCCTCCCAGGACTATTCCCACTGCAGCCTGTACTATTCCCTGACCGAGGGCACGCTCGGCACGGATGCACTGGCGCCCAGCTGGCCCCAGGGCCTACGCTTATATGCGTTTCCCCCAGTGAGCCTTCTCGCACGAGTTCTGTGCAAGATCAGGGAGGACAAGGAGCAGGTCATGTTGGTCGCCCCGTATTGGCACGGCCAGACCTGGTTCTCAGAACTGCTACTCCTTGCGACAGCCCCTCACTGGCCTATTCCTCTGAGACCGGACCTCCTCTCTCAGAGACGGGGCACCCTCTGGCACCCGCGCCCAGCGCTCTGGAAGCTCCACGTGTGGCTTCTGGACGGGGCGCGGCAGGTTTGAGTGGCCTGCCACCTACGGTGGCCGCCACCATCACTTCCGCTAGGGCAGAGTCTACACGACACCTCTATGCGTTGAAGTGGAACCTCTTCGTCACCTGGTGCTCTTCCCGCCAAGAAGACCCCTGGAAATGCCCGATCGGGTCCGTGCTTGAGTTTCTCCAAGAGGGGCTGGAGCGAAGGCTGTCTCCCTCCACCCTCAAAGTTTATGTGGCCGCTATATCTGCCCACCACGATCTCTTGGAGAACAAGAAGGTAAGTCAGCACGACCTGATCATCAGGTTCCTGAGGGGGGCGAGGAGACTGAATCCTCCTCGCTCTCCTCTCGTTCCCTCTTGGGACCTCTCAGTAGTCCTAAGTGCTCTGCAGAGGCCTCCCTTTGAGCCTTTGCGGTCGGTCGATATTAAGTTCCTGTCGATGAAGACGGCTCTGCTGACCGCATTGGCCTCTCTTAAGAGGGTCGGGGACCTACAGGCATTTTCGGTTGACGAAGCGTGCCTAGATTTCGGGCCGGCTAACTCTCACGTGACCTTGAGACCCCGGCCTGGATATGTGCCCAAGGTTCCTACCACTCCCTTCAGAGATCAGGTAGTGAACCTGCAAGCGCTGCCTTTGGAGGAGGCAGACCCAGCCTTGGCATTGCTCTGTCCAGTACGCGCTCTCCGCGCTTACGTAGACATGACGCAGTGTTTCAGGACCTCAGACCAGCTCTTTGTTTGTTATGGTGGAGAGCGGAAGGGAAGAGCTCTCTCAAAGCAGAGGTTGTCTCACTGGATAGTGGACACCATTGTTTTGGCTTACCAGCAGCAAGGTCGACCATGTCCCCTTGGTGTGAGGGCACACTCCACCCGGAGTGTGGCCTCCTCTTGGGCGCTAGCGCATGGCGCCTCGCTAACAGACATCTGCAGAGCTGCAGGCTGGGCGACACCCAACACATTCGCCAGATTCTACAATCTCCGAGTGGAGCCAGTGTCCGACTATGTACTCGCCCCCCCGAGGGGCCGGTAATGGACCAGGTTCTAGGTGTCTTCGCTTGCGCGCCACTCCACTCCACGGACTGGATACGTGCAATATTTTCCTCAGGTGAGCTCTCCGAGAGCCCTGAGCTCCTCCAGCACTGTCGACGCCGACATCAGTTCAGTCTGCCCTTCGAGCCCAGACCCTCATATCCGGCCAGGTGCCCCGTGTGCATGGTTCCCTCCGGCGACCCCCACACGAGTATTTCCACCGTAAGCCTCCTCAGTGAGCAGGTGTCTTTCCCTTGGCAAACCCCTGCCACCCCTAGGGTTAAAAATCCACCTTCGGCTGGTACCCTAGAGTTCTTCCATATGCAGCCCACAGCGGGTCATATGTGTACTCTCTAAGTCCTCCCTACGGGTAGGCATCTTTGGCATTCCCTCACTGGGATATGCTTCCCAGTGTACCTTGGTAATCCTGTGATAAGTGGGAGTCCTACGGCCTTTAGTGGCGGGACCTCTCACTTACGCAGGCCACTGGACGACAGCTGAGTGGCGCGGTTATATTGGAACCCCCATTCGTTAGTCACTAACGTACGTCGTAGTGACTGAACGAAAGGGAACGTCTCGGTTACGTATGTAACCCTCGTTCCCTGAGGAGGGAACGGAGACGTACGTTCCTCAGCCACATCAGCTGTGCTGCTGGAACGCGGAGTTCAGATCTTGGCTCCGCAGCAGATACATAATGCGATGTTGCCAGCGTACTTCCTTATATACCCACGCGGTCGGGCGGAGTTACATATGCAAATTCCGCATTGCCCATGGCATTGGCACGCCATTGGGCGCTGTTAAACACCTCGAAGGTAATTGGCTTCTAGGCGAAACCCCCATTCGTTAGTCACTAACGTACGTCTCCGTTCCCTCCTCAGGGAACGAGGGTTACATACGTAACCGAGACGTTTTTTGTCAGTTTTCTCTTAACATTTGTTGGCTTTCTCTTAACTTTTGCTTTCTCCCTCTCCAAAGCCTCCTTTTCGGGGGTGTCTGTCAAGATGGCCGATTTGCATTTTTTCCTTCTGTTTGCTTTCGCTATCTTCCATGGTCCTGCTCTGGGGTGAGGTCTAACAGTCTCAGGTGAGAACTCAGCTTTCACTGGAGGAACTGTAGTAGAAGCAGAAGTCCCAGCTTTCACTGGAGGAACTGCAGAAGAGGCAGAAGTCCCAGCATGCACTGGAGAAACTTCCAAAGGAGCAGATGTCCCAGCTTGCTCTGGAAGAACTGGTGGTGGCGGCCGGTCTGTCACCAAAGATGGTGCAAAGTCACTGTCTTTGAATTTATCTCGGTTATAAGGCCAAATTCCAGTGCTGCTAAAGCCATTCTGCACATTGCTTGGTGTTCCAGCCAATGGGAGGGCCAACCTAACGATTCCAGGAATGTCGTAGATGGACATTGTCAGGCCTGGGTGACTTCTCATCCAGGTATAGCAAAATGTGTTGACATGACGTTTTAGGGGGCCATAAATTTGTCATGAGGAACAGTTGCAACACCATGTGGGGACAGTTGCAACAATGTGTTGCAACTGTCCCACCCCCTGGCAGCCATTTTAAAACTAGTGATGCTAGCCTAACACATTAGCTTAAACACATTGCACCTAGGTCTGTTAAGAGCTAAGAAACTGCACATTCAAACTATAAAACTATAAAGATCAATACTAAAACAGTTTAGACAGTATGACAAAAAATCTAGTTGTAAAAAAGGTTACTTTTTTACCTTTAATTTCAGTTCTCCCTTAAGGTAGTTTCACATGTGGCTGTTAACTTCCAGAAAGAAGGAGGGGCATACTGAGCATGTGCAGTAGGAGTGTCATGACTCCAGCTCATTCCTGATTGGATAAATCAGCAATGTTGCAACTGCCACACGTTGCAACTGTCCCCACTCTCCCCCTATTGTATACATTGTCATCAATGTCATGTTATAATAATCACATTTATTTAGTTTTATTGACCACGATATTATCATTGATATTTGTCTGAGAGGGGCACTTTTGCTTAATTTTGAAAAAGGGCAGGGGCTCGAGCACCCAAAGCCCCCCCCCCCTCTGCACGTGCCTGCTAGTATCTATACTTCTACCATAAATCTGAATACTTTTGAGTTTTGACACCTTTGCTCATTATTATTTAAAAAAAAATGTTTTTTAATGATCACCCGTTAGAATTATATTTTTGGTCCTATTTAGGTCCTTCCGTCACGTTTACTGCATGTTTTCAGAACTTTAAAATTACAGGAACCTTCAGGGGACCAAACTAGAATGTTACTGCAACACTTCTTTCACACTGGTTCTTGGTCTGCAGATCCTTAACCAGGCATAAACACTGTGTGTTCACGCTTAACACATTCAAAGATAAAATACAAAGCTGATAGACTCACAATGTGATGAACATCATTTACAGTAATCCGGGGAAGTTCTTGTAAGCTGTAGTAATCTTCGACTCTGTAATTTTGAAAGCACTGCGTAACAATGGCTTCTGGCACAGCACGGGATGTTAGTTGTTAACTCAACTAATCCACTCCAGTTAAAATCAACTTAAATACTTTTGTCCATCTAATGAGTACAAGGTAATCTGTTGAACTTAAAACTTCTTGTCAGAACAACTAAAAAAATCAACATTTTAAGTTGGCTCAAATTGTTGTTTTAAGTTGTCTTGACAATAATTTTTAAGTTCAACAGATTGCCTTGTACTCATTAGATGGACAAAAGTATTTAACCCTCAAGGGACCTTCATATTACAGCCCTTAATTGGACCTTCGTGGACACATTTGGGCACGGGGGTCTGAGGTGTGATCCCAAATATAAAAATAAAAAAAATGTTATATCAATATCTTCAATAATATAAAAACTATCAATTTATGCATTTTTTTTAATTTATGTTGTATTTTTGAATTTATTTACCACTAAAAGTACCATATTTTTATGTAAAATATATCTATTTTATATATTTAATTTTAATTTAACTTAGGTAAAAAAAATAATTCCAGTATGTTCAGACAGCCAAAACCTAAAAATTTGATGACTTTGGTGACCTATGTTGGTATAAAATTTAAACAAAGATAAAATATCAATAGCCACTAGATAGCAATACCCAATGGCTGCATAGCTGCATGAAGGCTGAACTCTATAAACAGATGTTTTAACAAATTTAACCTCTTAAGTTTTACATTTTATCACAAGTTAAAATTGTAAATAAAATTTTAAAAAAGCATCTGTGTTGTTTTAGACTATACAAAAATGCCAAAACATGCTTAGACAAATATGACCATGCAATAAGGAAAAGACGAAGTATAGGAGATCATGTAACATTTTTATTTTTAACAAAATCATTACATTTAATTAACTCAAAAAGGTTAATGGTACCAAACAGGTAAGAATAACAATAAACATAACAATAACAAAAAAAAAAGTAAGTGTTAACTTTTATGGTAAGTATAAACAACGTAAACCTGACAAAAAAACTATTTATATTTATTATGCTTACATGCACTTGTGGCAGCAGGTAATTGTGATTGAGTGTTATTTGCATTTTTTACAGACAATGCTGTTTTTTCCTGTTGCTAACACAGACATGGCACCGTTTCCTTGCATTGTGCTGCTTCAGAATGAACTGAAAATGCAACTGCCACTGAGGTTTTGGTAGCATGCTGCAGACATATTTTGTTTGTAAGCAACAACAAATCTTGCTGCAGTGCTTTGATCTGACTTTGAAGTGTGTGTGTGTGTGTGTGTGTGTGTGTGTGTGTGTGTGTGTGTGTGTGTGTGTGTGTGTGTGTGTGTGTGTGTGTGTGTGTGTGTGTGTGTGTGTGTGTGTGTGTGTGTGTGTGTGTGTACATGTGTGAGTATTTGCCACATTTCGAATGTTGTACAGACCCTCACCCCTTCATTTATGTGTATGTATGATCTGCATTGTGTTGGATTTATTTTATTTTTTTGGACAAATGAAAAAAAAAAAGCTCTGAAATCTACAACCCCAAATCAGAAAAAGTTGGGACAGGATGGGAAACGCAAATAAAAAAAAAGAAGTGATTTCTAAATTTACTTTGACTTGTATTTCATTGCAGACAATATGAACACAAAATATTTCATGTTTTGTCTGGTCAACTTCATGTCATTTGTAAATATGCATCCTTTCCTGTCATTCAGACCTGCAACACATTTCAAAAAAAGTTGGGACAGGAGCAATTTAGGGCTAGTAATGAGGTAAAATGGTTAAATAATGATGTGATTTGAAACAGGTGATGTCAACAGGTGATTGTAATTATGATTTGGTACAAAAGCAGCATCCAAGAAAGGTCTAATCCTTTAGGAGCAAAGATGGGCCGAGGATCGCCAGTTTGCCAACAAATACGGGAGAAAATTATTGAAATGTTTAAAAACAATGTTCCTCAAAGAAAGATAGGAAGAGATTTGGATATTTTTTACATTCAACAGTGCATAACATAATTAAAAGATTCAAGGAATCTGGAGGAATTTCAGTGTGTAAAGGACAAGGGCGCAAGCCTAAGCTGAACAACCGTGATCTCCGATCCCTCAGGCGGCACTGCATCAAGAATCGTCATTCATCTATAAGCGATATCACCACATACTTTGGCAAACCTTTGTCAAGTACCACAATACGTAGTTACATCCACAAATGCCAGTTAAAACTGTACTGTGCCAAAAGGAAGCCCTATGTTAACAGTGTCCAGAAACGCCGTCGACTTCTCTGGGCTCGGAGGCATCTGGGATGGACCATCACACAGTGGAAACGAGTACTGTTGTCAGATGAATCAGTATTTCAGGTATTTTTTGGGAGGAATGGACGCTGTGTGCTCCGGACCAAAGAAGAAAAGGATCATCCAGACTGTTACCAGCAACAAGTCCAAAAGCCAGGGTCTGTCATGGTATGGGGTTGTGTCAGTGCCCTTGGCAAAGGTAACTTGCACTTCTGTGAAGGCACCATTAATGCTGAAAAGTACATAGAGATTTTGGAGCATAATATGCTGCCTTCAAGAAGACATCTTTTCCAGGGACGTCCATGCATATTTCAACAAGACAATGCAAAACCACATTCTGCACACATTACAAAGTCCTGGCTGCGGAGGAAGAGGGTACGGGTACTTGACTGGCCTGCCTGCAGTCCCGACCTGTCTCCAATAGAGAATGTGTGTGACAACGAAGACCCCGTACTGTTGCCCACCTTAAGACTTGTTTGCAGTAAGAATGGGACAAAATTACACCTGAAACACTTCATCACTTGGTGTCTTCAGTCCCTAAACGTCTTTTAAGTGTTGTGAAAAGGAATGGCAACATTACAAAATGGTAAATGCTTTACTGTCCCAACTTTTTTTGAAATGTGTTGCAGGTCTGAATGACAGGAAAGGATGCATATTTACAAATGACATGAAGTTGACCAGACAAGACATGAAATATTTTGTGTTCATATTGTCTGCAATGAAATACAAGTCAAAGTAAATTTAGAAATCACTTCTTTTTTTTTTTTTTGCGTTTTCCATACTGTCCCAACTTTTTCTGATTTGGGGTTGTATTAAATTCCCATTCATTCCTATGGGTGAGCATTTTTGTCCATGAAGGCCCAATTAAGGAGTTTTTTTTCAACCACTTAACATTATAAAATCGAGTACATTTTAATTTTTTTTTTGTGTTCAGGTGGCAAACTTAGAAAAAGTAGCCAAGCCTTGTACCGCTCCGATTAAGGGAAGTATTTTTAAATGTAAAGAAAAAAAGATTTTGCCCACATTTGTCCCGAAGGTCCCTTTAGGGTTAAATTGACTTTAACTGGAGCAATTTAGTTGAGTTAACTTAAAAAGTTGAATGCGATAAGTGTTGCAATCCACGCCTGTCCTGGACTATATTTCCCATAATCCTCCCTGTCTCACACCTGAACTCACTTCCTCATCATCTCTCCCGCTCTCTCCGGATTCCCTACACCTGGTATTCATCTTTTGCACTCCCTTTATTTTGGACTCACGTCCCTACACTCCTTGTCCGTTCTTGTTGTTGCTATGTTTTGTATGGTGTTGGACTTCTTATTTACTGAATTAAATTTATTCTCTCATATTTTCCAGTTCTTCTGCCTGTTCCTGTCATCAGCAGAGACTGTTCCGGTCTCAGACTGTACCAGAATTGTTCACTGGTGTGTTCAGTGTTGAATGTGAGTCATGTGACTCTTTCCTGGTACAAAGGAAACCGTTTATTGTCCAGCATCAGTGTGTCTGATCTCAGCATCAGTCTCTCTCTACCTCTGGAGGTGGAATATCAGGATAACAACACCTACAGCTGTGTGCTCAACAATCCCATCAGAAACCAGACCACACATCTGGACATCACTCAACTCTGCAAGACAAGTTCAGGTTTGTCAGCAGACCTATATATTTTTTTTTTCAACAAAATAAATTAATCATATTTCAGTTATTTAAGTTGCTCGTTTCTTCTCTCACAAGACTGTATCCACTGTTGTGGTTTCACTGAAGCTGTGATCCAATTGGCTCTCTCTGCTGTGGTGGGCGTGGCTGCTGTGGTTGTTCTGGTTTATGACATCAGATCCAGTCTTCAGCAGAAGAGGAGGGAGCAGAAGTCACCATCAAACTCTGAATAATCAGATACTCGGGAAGGTGGAGATATTCTTCCACGACTATGAATAAATATAATTTAAGTGATTATTAAATTCATTTTATCAAATGTAAATGCTCCTTTAAATGAAAAATACAGTGTATATATTTTCATTTTTCATTCTATTATGTTTGTATCTCACTTTTTACAATGCACATCATTCTGTATAACTACAGTATATATCTCCAATATATCTAATTATTCATTTAGTTTTTTGTATTGTGTTGTGTTATTGAATGATAAGTTTTAAGTCCTTGACACTATAAAATAACTTGTTTTTCCATGTTGGCGCACCAGCAGGGTTTAGGGTGTGTTCACACTTGGCATGTTGGGTTGGATGGATTAAAACAAACCCTGGTGTGATTGCCCTGTTAGTGCGGTTCATTTGAGTAAGTTTGAACGCCGCCATCTGAACCTTGGTGCTCACCAAACAAGCGTTCAAAAAAATGGGTCTCGCTCTGCTTCCAAAAGAACTGGTGCGGTTTGGCATAAATATGAATTCAACATGAACCATAGACATGTAAAATAACCAGAACAGTACATGAAGTCACAAGATGCGATCCTAAAAGGGTCCAAATGTTCAAGAATATCTGTTTTTTTCTCATCGTAGTCGAAATGTTGCCCATCACAGTTTGGTACAGCAGTGTTAATTTCGTTGAAGAATAATTTTTGTCATAATTTTCATCAACAACCTATTTTCACTGACGAAAACGAGACAATAAGTCAAGTCAACTTTATTTATATAGCGCTTTTTACAATGCAGATTGTTTCAAAGCAGCTTCACAGTGTTAAACAGGAAAATAATGCAACAGAATTTTATTCAGCCGTATAGCTGCTCCGGAGAAAACGGTGATGTCATCAGTTCATTGCAAATATCATACAGTGACGATGTGGGCAGATCAGTATTTAGATATAGTTCATTTAGTTTACTAATTAGATTCATTTGGATATTTAGTTTAAAATGTGTGTCCCCAACTGAGCAAGCCAAGCCAAGGCGACAGTGGCAAGGAACCAAAACTCCATCAGGTGACCTAATGGAGAGCAATAAACCTTGGGAGAAACCAGGCTCAGTCGGGGTGCCAGTTCTCCTCTGCCCAATTAAAAAACAGCGTATGATTATTATTCTGGCAACTTTACAGGTCAGAGGTCATAATATAACGGAATATTCGAAAGATCGGAGGCAACACGCCGGAGACGGGTTTATTGAGGATGACATATCGATTAAACAATTATTAAATAGGAATATTTGAAAGATTGGAGTCGTCACGCCGGAGACGGGTTTATTGAGGATGTGTCTGTGAAGCAATTTCAGGGGGGAGTCTAATTGACACTTCAGGGTCATGTGTTGGTCATGTCTGGGCGCAGGTCCACCATCTGATCTGGATACGGCCTGGATCCGGCTGACTGCAGTAAACCTCGGGATAAAACAGAGAGACTAACATTAGCTTAGATGCCATTCTTCTGATGATGTAACGAGTACATCAGGTGTTATGGGAAGTGTTCCCGGTTCCGGCTGACCTAGCTAATGCAGCCTAACAATCATTTCATTGAAAAAGGGTTTTATGTGTACACCATAGTGAAAAGATGTGTTTTTAGTCTAGATTTAAACTGACAGAATGTGTCTGCTTCCCGAACAATGCTAGGAAGACTGTTCCAGAGTTTAGGTGCTAAATAGGTAAAGGATCGACCGCCTGCAGTTGATTACGGTATTATCAACTGGCCAGAATTTTGAGAGTGCAGTAGACGTGATGGAGTATAATGTGTTAAGAGCTCGCTCAAGTATTGGGGAGCTAAACCATTTAGTGCTTTGTAAGTAATAAGCAAGATTTTAAAAATGTATGCAATGTTTAATAGGGAGCCAGTGCAGTGTTGACAGAACTGGGCTAATACGGTCATACTTCCTGGTTCTAGTAAGAACTCGAGCTGCTGTGTTTTGGACCAGCTGGAGTTTATTTATTAAGTGAGCAGGGCAACCACCCAGTAGAGCATATTGCATTGAGAGCATGTGCCGAAATTTAGATATATTTTTAAGATGGTAGAATGCAGTTTTACAGATGCTAGAAACGTGGCTGAATAAAACAACTAAATAAAAACGTTTTTTATTTGATTTTCAGTCAATGAATAAAAACGAGATGAAAATGTTAGAGAAAGGCAATTAGGGAAGAGATCCAGTTAGAACTAATGTCCTGTGTGTAATAGATGCACACAATTAGAATTTTAACATTCTACAGACTCACGCAAAAGCGTTTCAGAGCTATTCACAATCAATGAATAGTGCACATTTATGGCAGGTAATTGTTTATGAACTAATGCTGCCCCAGCTGAAAAAGATGTACTATTAAATTGATTAAAATGTACTTGAGTATGTTTTTAGTACAATACAAATATAGGTACAATAATGCATTTTTAATACATTTAATATTATGTCTTTTTCACCTGGGAGGAATAATGACAATGTTATGCCTATTTTACGATGTTTATATAGTAATATGTTAATTAAGACTGTTGTAACAATGCATATTCATTCCCATTTAATTCATAGTCAGGAGGCATCACAACTGTGTCTCCTTGCACCAGATCTTCGTTTGTGTTTGTGATGGAGGGATTCCTGCCTATATAGTATATATCTATATCTCTGTATGCTCATCAAGCCTGCATTTATTTAATCAAAAATACAGAAAAAAACAGTAGCCTAATATTGTGAAATATTATTACATTATGTTCTTTTTAACTTTTTATTAATCAAACAATCTTGAAAAGAGTATCACAGTTTCCATCATTGACATTAAATCCTCATATTAGAATGATTTCTGAATGATCATGTGACACTGAAGAGTGGAGTAATGATGCTGAAAATCCAGCTGTGATCACAGGAATAAATTATATTTTAAATATAAAATTTTATATATTTTAAATTTTAAAATAGAAAACCATTATTTTAATAATATTTCACAATATTGCTGTTTTTTTATCAAATAAATGCAGGCTTGATTAACATAAGCTTCTTTCATAATGCTGCATAATATTCAAAAATGGTAATATAATAAAGTCCTTTCACGTAACCATTTCGCCATCACATTTAGTCAGTGATGCAATTTATAAAATGAGACAAACCACAGGAAATCGTTCCACAAACGTTAGTTCGTCTGTCCATGTAATTTTCAACCGATTTATGAATAAGAACAGAAAATTACCGCTCCACTTCACATCGCCCAATGGAATTTGAACTTGCTTTGCCAGATCACGATTGGTTGGTGTATATACATGACAAACGGGCATTGGTGAATTGTGTAATACTTTAAAATATATAATATATAGATTTGTAATTAAATCAACACATTAGCTCTGATTATGGATGAAAAAAAATATTTTGTTTTACTTTTCGGCGACAATAGTTTTTGTGCCCAAAAAAACCCTAAATAACGACTTACATAGTGATGACGATTTCAAAACAAAGCATCATGAAGCTTCGAAGCGTTATGAATCACTGAGTCGATTCAGCGGTTTGAATCGCCAAATTTCAGCAGTTTGGCGGTTTGACACGCGATCCGAATCATCATTCGGCTCAGTGATTCATAACGCTTCGAAGCATCATAATGCTTTGTTTTTAAATCGTCATCACTATGTAAGACGTTATTTAGGGTTTTTTTGCGCACAAAAACTATTGTCGCCGTTTCATAAAGTTATTTTAGAACCACTGTAGTGAGATGGACTTTGTAACGACGTCTTTAGTACCTTTTAAGGGTCTTGAGAGTGTAGAGTACCATCGTGCCAATGGAGGACTTTCAGAGCAATCAGATTTCAACTAAAATATCTTAATTTCTGTTCCGAAGATGAACGGAGGTCTGACGGGTGTCGAACGACATGAGGGTAAGTAATTAATGACAGAATTTTCATTTTTGGGTGAACTAACCCTTTAAAGAAAAAATGACTGAAGAATAGTTTGCAGTTTTATCAGCAGAAGCCAGCTTCAAGTCTCACAAGGAGTTCGTAGGCCGGGCTCCCTCTACCAGCCTCTCGTACATACAATTTCTCAACAGTTATACTGTTTTCAAGGTCTAGCCACGTCATTAGATGATTCTGATTGGCTCAGAGAAAATGAACATTCATGGTAAATTTCCACACATCGTCAGTTAATCAGACGCATGTGTCCAAAGATCACTTGTTCATCTTTCATCCCGGATTTAGGCACTTAATGACCTTCCAGATTCTAGAGCATGCGCTAGCTTGCCCAGAACAACATGTCCATCCATCTCTAATGCTGCGTTCACACCAAACACGAATAGAGCGTCAGGAGCGAGTGATTTCAATGTTAAGTCAATGGAAAGGCGTGTTGACATGCGCCTGGAGGTCCTGCGGCGTGATAGACGCGTTGAGTGTCTTGCGCAAGTGGTGCTTTTTGTGCATTCATGCGTTTGAAGCGAATTTCGCGTCTGAAGCCGAGTTGAAATTTTTTTACTTTGGTGTCAATTCGCGCCGCGTTAACCAATCAGGAGCCTGCTTGCTGCTGTCACGTGGTAAAGTGACGTGATGAGAAACCCTGCATAATTTAAAAATACTACTATTGTGTCACTAAATGAAGTTTTAAGACTTTTTCAGGTGAGAATGTAGTTGTTTAAAGCTCAAATCTGTGGTTTATTTATAAAGAGTGCACCTATTTTAAAAAAATTATCTTGTGTTTTTGGAGTTGTGAGATCCAGGCGATCACAGGCTGCTCAGCGCTCATTAACCCCGGCGAGAGCAGCCTTTCCTCGGCCAGTCCATCTGACGTTTTCTGCTGGCTCTGATGTCCTGGTTCGTCTTGTGTGGATCTAACGGGCGATCTTTGGTGTCATGAATCTATAATTTGTTGTCTGCCAAATTGTTTTGAATGAGGGCAAAGAGAAGTTTCATCATTTTATTTTTTAAGGAAATTTATATATATACATGCAGTGAAGATAATGTAGGAGTTGCCTGGACCATATTTGTGTGGCTATTAATGTTTAATATATATTTTTAATGAAAAGAGGCAGAGTGGTGTTTTATGACATTTCTCCTGGAGAGCCTTGAACGCGCGTCTATTTCGCTTCAAACGCTCAATTTATACGTGCGTACAATTCACTGGATTCAAAATGTTCAAGCGTCCAACTAGACGCAGTAGACACGATTTTGACGCTCTATTCGCGTTTGGTGTGAACGCAGCATTAGGATGCCCATAATCCACATCCGCTGATCTGTATACTGATCTGTAACACAGAGTACTGCGCACACTCACAGATACACAGTCTCTCCAGGGTTGGAGTTGGTGAGCTCTGGTCCAACATGTGCTTTCTCTCAGTGAGAGGTACAGACAATAGCACAGGCAATATTCATACCAGTCTTCAGGGTTTCAGTAAAATAAAAATGTAATCTCTGGAAGCCGGGCTAAATTAGCAATCACTGTTACTGCACTCCCATCGAGTTAGAGGTGTGTGAATCATTATAATAATATAAAAAGAAAAATATTGATTAAGGCTTTGATTATAAATTTAATTAGGATATATACAATTATATTGAAGCGGCAGTGGATTTCAGAATTCACCTTTATATATATATATATATATATATAAACTGAAACCGCAAACTCCGGCATTGTAAAGTGTGTCTGTGGCGGGGGAAGCAGGCATCACTGTGTCAAATGACGTAAAATTTTGTCAATCCTTGGGGAAGAGTTAAACTTAGGCAACTGGTCTAAATGTATTATATATATATATATATATATATATATATATATATATATATATATATATATATATATATATATATATATATATATATATATATATATATAATATTTTATAGCGATTCAATTATGTATCTTATTATTTTCCAGGAATTATTTAGTTGTTTAATTGTATAAATTGAATTGATATATTGTCCTAACCGACCCCAAACCCTAAACATACTCATTGGTAACCCTAATGCGTAACGCTTATGTGTGCCAGACTTAACAAAGTTCAATAAAAGGTAAAATAATTGCTCTACAAACGAGTGTGTTTATTAGTGTTAAAAAAAAAATATATTTTGAAAACAAATACCAGTTTTACAACATCCTGGAGACTGCTGACTCCGATATCCTCACACATTCAAGTTTAAAATGGCCGCGCCTGGGGCCTGTTTCAGAAATGAGGTTCAACCAACTCGGAGTTTAAACCTGAACTCTGAGTTGACCTACTCTGAGATTGGAAACTCTGAGTTTTCGGTTACAGAACAGCTGAAATTAGTTAGTTTAATCAACTCTAAGTAGACTGACTCTGATTTAAGCTCGTGCACCATGACCATAAAAAGCCATCATCAATGGAGCGCAGATATTATGAGTCACCATGGAAACAGCGCCAGACAAAAAGAGGTCTGCATATTTCTCTCCAGCGGAACTCGAAGTGCTTTTGCAGGCGTACGGAGAATATGAGCACATATTTAAAAAAAAAAGCAACACAGCTGCAGCGGCGAAGGACAGGGAGGTTGCTTGGGAAAAAATAGCTGCTCGAGTCAATGCGTAAGTTTAAAATTGAATTACTGTTACATTTTGTACAGTGTTGGGTGTAATTAATTACTAATTGAAATACTGTCCTTTAAATATTTTTTACTTGAAAAAGGATTACTCTTATTAAATTATTCTGTAATTTAAAGTTAAATCTGAAGTAATTGCATTAAATACTGCATAGACTATAGAACAATTCTTTTTAAAATAATAGTGGATTTAACAGTCTCCTCCTTGAACTGCCACCTTAACGTGGTGGAGGGGTTTGAGTACCCGAATGAACCTAGGAGCTATGTTGTCCGGGGCTATATGCCCCTGGTAGGGTCTCCCAAGGCAAACAGGTCCTAGGGGACGGGTCAGACTAAGAGCAGTTCAAAAACCCCTTATGACGACAATGACAACGAGGACCGTGACGTCGCCCGGTATGGCGCAGCCGGGGCCCCACCCTGGAGCCAGGCCTGGGGTTGGGGCTCGTATGCGAGCGCCTGGTGGCCGGGCCTTCCCCCAAGGGGTCCGGCCGGGCTCAGCCCGAAGGAGCGACGTGGGGACACCTTCCCGTGGGCCCACCACTCACGGGAGGGACCGTAAGGGGCCGGTGCGGAGAAGATCGGGCGGCAGTCGAAGGCAGGAGCCTAGGCAACCCGATCCCTGGACACGGAAACTGGCTCTTGGGACATGGAATATCACCTCACTGGCGGGGAAGGAGCCTGAGATTGTGCGTGAGGTTGAGAGGTTCCGACTAGAGATAGTCGGAATCACCTCTACGCACGGCTTGGGCTCTGGAACCACACTCCTCGAGAGAGGATGGACTCTTCACCACTCTGGAGTTGCCCATGGTGAGAGGCGTCGGGCTGGTGTGGGTTTGCTTATAGCCCCCCAGCTCTGCCGCCATGTGTTGGAGTTTACCCCGGTGAACGAGAGGGTCGTTTCCCTGCGGCTTCGGCTCAGGGATAGGTCTCTCACTGTTGTTTGTGCCTACGGGCCGAACGGCAGTGCAGAGTACCCGGCCTTTTTGGTGTCCCTGGGAGGGGTGCTGGAAAGTGCTCCGACTGGGGACTCCGTCGTTCTACTGGGGGACTTCAACGCCCACGTGGGCAATGACAGTGACACCTGGAGGGGCGTGATTGGGAGGAACGGCCCCCCTGATCTGAACCCGAGTGGTGTTCAGTTATTGGACTTCTGTGCTAGTCACGGTTTGTCCATAACGAACACCATGTTCAGGCATAAGAGTGTCCATCAGTGCACATGGCACCAGGACACTCTAGGTCGTAGGTCAATGATCGACTTTGTGGTCGTTTCATCTGACCTGCGGCCGTATGTCTTGGACACTCGGGTGAAGAGAGGGGCGGAGCTGTCAACTGATCACCACCTGGTGGTGAGTTGGATCCGATGGCGGGGGAGGAAGCTGGACAGACCTGGTAGACCCAAGCGTACTGTAAGGGTCTGCTGGGAACGTTTGGCCGAGCCCCCTGTCAGAGAGATCTTCAACTCCCACCTCCGGCAGAACTTCGACCGGATCCCGAGGGAGGCTGGAGATATTGAGTCCGAATGGACCATGTTCTCCACCTCCATTGTCAAAGCTGCCGCTTGGAGCTGTGGCCGTAAGGTCTCCGGTGCATGTCGAGGCGGCAATCCCCGAACTCGGTGGTGGACACCGGAAGTAAGGGATGCCGTCAAGCTGAAGAAGGAGTCCTATCGGGCCTGGTTGGCTTGTGGGACTCCTGAGGCAGCTGACATGTACCGGCAGGCTAAGCGGACTGCAGCCCGGGTGGTTGTGGAGGCAAAAACTCGGGCCTGGGAGGAGTTCGGTGAGGCCATGGAAAAGGACTATCGGCTGGCCTCGAAGAGATTCTGGCAAACCGTCCGGCGCCTCAGGAGGGGGAAGCAGTGCCCTACCAACGCTGTTTACAGTGGCGATGGGCAGCTGTTGACCTCAACTGGGGATATCGTCGGACGGTGGAAGGAATACTTTGAGGATCTCCTCAATCCCGCCATCACGCCTTCCATTGAGGAAGCAGAGGCTGGGGGCTCAGAGGAGGACTCGTCCATCACCCGGGCTGAAGTCACCGAGGTGGTCAAGAAACTCCTCGGTGGCAAGGCACCGGGGGTGGATGAGATCCGCCCTGAGTACCTCAAGTCTCTGGATGTTGTGGGGCTGTCTTGGCTGACACGCCTCTGCAACATCGCGTGGCGGTCGGGGACAGTGCCTCTGGGATGGCAGACCGGGGTGGTGGTCCCTCTTTTTAAGAAGGGGGACCGGAGGGTGTGTTCCAACTACAGGGGGATCACACTTCTCAGCCTCCCCGGGAAAGTCTATGCCAGGGTACTGGAGAGGAGAATACGGCCGATAGTAGGACCTCGGATTCAGGAGGAACAGTCTGGTTTTCGTCCGGGCCGTGGTACACTGGACCAGCTCTATACCCTCTACAGGGTGCTGGAGGGTTCATGGGAGTTTGCCCAACCAGTCCACATGTGTTTTGTGGATTTGGAGAAGGCATTTGACTGTGTCCCTCGCGGCACCCTGTGGAGGGTGCTCGGGGAGTATGGGGTCCGGGGTCCTTTGCTAAGGGCTGTCCGGTCCCTGTACGACCAAAGCAGGAGTTTGGTCCGCATTGCCGGCAGTAAGTCAGACTTGTTCCCGGTGCGTGTTGGACTCCGGCAGGGCTGCCCTTTGTCGCCGGTTCTGTTCATAATTTTTATGGACAGAATTTCTAGGCGCAGCCAGGGGCCGGAGGGTGTCAGGTTTGGGGACCACGCGGTTTCGTCTCTGCTCTTTGCGGATGACGTTGTCGTGTTGGCCCCTTCTAACCAGGACCTTCAGCATGCACTGGGACGGTTTGCAGCCGAGTGTGAAGCGGCTGGGATGAGGATCAGCACCTCCAAATCCGAGGCCATGGTCCTCAGTCGGAAAAGGGTGGTTTGCCCTCTTCAGGTTGGTGGAGAGTTCCTGCCTCAAGTGGAGGAGTTCAAGTATCTAGGGGTCTTGTTCACGAGTGAGGGGAGGATGGAACGGGAGATTGACAAACGGATCGGTGCAGCTTCTGCAGTAATGCGGTCGATGTACCGGTCTGTTGTGGTGAAGAAAGAGCTAAGCCGGTAAGGCGAAGCTCTCGATTTACCGGTCAATCTACGTTCCTACTCTCACCTATGGTCATGAGCTTTGGGTCATGACCGAAAGGACAAGATCCCGGATACAGGCGGCCGAAATGAGTTTTCTCCGCAGGGTGGCTGGGCGCTCCCTTAGAGATAGGGTGAGGAGCTCAGTCACTCGGGAGGAACTCGGAGTAGAGCCGCTGCTCCTCCACATCGAGAGGGGTCAGTTGAGGTGGCTCGGGCATCTGTTCCGGATGCCTCCTGAGCGCCTTCCCGGGAAGGTGTTTCGGGCATGTCCAACCGGGAGGAGGCCCCGGGGAAGACCTAGGACACGCTGGAGGGACTATGTCTTCCGGCTGGCCTGGGAACGCCTCGGTGTCCCCCCGGAAGAGCTGGAGGAAGTGTCTAGGGAGAGGGAAGTCTGGGCATCTCTGCTTAGACTGCTGCCCCCGCGACCCGGCCCTGGATAAAGCGGAAGAAGATGGATGGATGGATGGATGGATTTAACATAATTTTTTCATGTTCAAAGTTATATTTTCAATTAAACATATGCCTCTCTACACACTTTGGTCAGTTTCATGTCTCTCCTTGTATTCTTCAAGTGGTTGGGGTTGATATGGGATTTAGAAAGTAATTAGTAATAATTCATCCAATTCTTTAGAGTGATCAATTATTACATTAATCTAATAACACTGTTGAAGATGTCATTTGTAGGTAGTAATGAATAAATATTTGAGTATCTTACCCAACTGTTATAATATCAGAGGAGAAACTGGAAGAACAGTATGTTATTCAACCTAATTTTAATTTTCATAGGTGCAATCCAGCAGGCATAAAAAGGACATGGCAGCAGTTGAAAATGAAATATAAAAACATAGTTCAATCAGGTAAGGCTTGAGCATATCATGGGTGTAGGCTACCTGACTTTACAAACATTTGACATATTAAATAACTTAATAGCATTCAATATCTAGTAGTGCGGTAGCATTTTTGACATAGGTCTAATAGCTCTTTGCACACAATTAAATGTTGTTTCTCATTTGACTTCTACTCGGCCAACAGAAAGAGGGCGGAGGCTCGCAAAACAGGGGGAGGACCAGCACCACCACCTCTAACAAATGCAGAGGAGATGGCCCTGAGCCAGAATGCTGGAAGGCCAATGGCTGAGGGAATTCCTGGAGGGACTTCATCAGAGCCAGTCACTCCTGAAGATGCAAGTGCCTTCATAAAGTGTAAGAGGCATACCAAAAGGCCTGTTATTTTTTTATATAGGTTTATTTCTTATTTTTCTATTTATGTTACTTTTGGTTTTTTCGTTGGTCCCAACAGATTCAGATGGGAATATATGTCTTTTGGATCCTCCTGTCCCAACAGATCCCCAGGCAGTAAGCCTACTCAATACACCATAAATTATGACAAAAGCTTGTAAAGTGTACTCAACCAAATGCTCATCTTCACAGGACAATGATGATGATGATGAAGAAACAATTTCTGCTGCCACAGAGAGGACTGAGGTAATGTTAATATTGTGTGTCTACACATCAAACAATCTACACATTTCTTCACATTTTGTGTGGAGTAGCCTATATAAGTTTATATCATTCTTATCCCTCCAGAGTGTGGAAGAACAGCAGCAGGAAGGTCCATCAAGTTCTACAGCACAAATGAACACAGTTCAGTGATTTTCAGTAAATGCCAGAGTTTAATTGTAGATTACAACTACATGAAGTAACTGTAATCTACTGTGTTTTCAGTTGCCAGTTAAGGAGTTATATAGGCTTCATCTTATTAAAAAAATTGAAAAAAATAGTAAAGAAGCAATCTACTTGGACCGCCAGATCCAAAAGGCAGATCTGGAAATCCAGATCCTAAAACATAAGCTAGAGGTGAGTGTATGGTCAAAGGTGAATTGTAGGAAGTATTGTAATTATTAAAAATCTAACCGTTGTTTTTGGATTTGTAGGAAATAAAGAAGAACAAATCATTTGTGATTTTTGTGTTTATTCATTTTGTTAATTTTGTGGTTTGTTGTGGTGGATTAATCTGAGAAGACATTGTTGCATATAATATCTCGGACTACCCTTCCATCCTGGAAATCTGCAGGGTGTATGAGGTCTTCCTCAGGGTCTTGTATTTGTAGGGCAGGGTGTTGCTCCCTTCTAATTATGGCAATATTATGGAGAACAACACATGCCACAATAATGTCGCAGGCCCTCTCAGGGGTTACCCTGAGGTGACGTAGGCACTGGAAACGTGCTTTCAACAGTCCTATGGTCATCTCCACCCGGGCTCTAGTCCTGCAGTGTGCCACATTGAAGCGCTGCTGGGGGCCTGGTTCCGGTTCTGGGTAAGGGGTAATTAGTGTTGGTTGACATGGGTAACCCCTATCTCCCAGCAGAAAGCCATCAATCTCTCCTATAAGAAAGGTCACATTGATTTAGTGCTGCATAGAAGTTCCCTTGTAAGTGTGTAGTGCATACATTTACTCAACACTTTGCAGCCTGTTGCTCAGGGTTGACTCACGATATATTCGTGAATCATGAACAGAGCCGGGCCACTTGGCCTCCACATTTGTGATGATATGTGCAGCATCACATATGATCTACAGTGCAACGAATGACACCTTTTAGTTACAGTATTGTGATGTAGTCTGTGACCATTAGAAACAGTAGGCATACCTGCACATTAATACTGTGGATGGATTTCCTATTGACATAATCAGCTTCATTTTCGGAAGGTGCAATGATGGGAATATGTGTGCCATCAAATGCATCCAACCACATTGGGAAAACCTAAAGGGAATTCTAATTATTAGGTTACTCCCAGAGGTTGCAGCACGATGTCCTTAACTGAACATCATTTATCAGATTAGCCTCATTTAAAACTATTTCTACACCACTGACCTGCCATCCTGTGAAACTCCTCTTTGATGGCTCTCACGGGTTTGTGGCCAGGAAACAACACAAAAACTCTCAGAAAGCGCTTAAGAGCGAGGCACACTTTCCTTACTGCTCTGCATACAGCAGCCTTACTAATATGTTCTGCATCCCCGATGTTATACAGAAAACTACCATTTGCAAAGAAACGTAAAGCAACGCAAAGCATCTGCTCAGATGTAAGTGCACGGCCACGAGGGCTGATGTTACTAATGTAAGGATGGATGAGGTTATGGATGTATCTAATTGACTGTAAAGAAAAACGATACCGCTCAACTAAAAATGCATTGGGATATGACAAAAAATCCACTCGTGGCCTCAAAATCCTCTCCCGACGTAAATGTAACTCCTGGCGAATTAATGCAGCCTCTTCATCTACAGGATCGTCCATAAAAGGACATGCCATTTTATCACTTTGATGGTCTATGTGTGACAGAAATGTGTGCAATGAAAGAATGTATGGCGCATTTAAATACCGCTTCCTCTTTAAAAAAGGGGAGGAGACCGAGAGAAACTCTGGGTTTACTGAAGAAAACCTGCTCCCGACCAGGTTAGGTTCACAGAGTAAGTTACCCTGGTAACTGACTCTGAGTATAAGTTACCTCTCTTTCAGAAACGGGCTTGACTTACCCTGCTTTCTCGGGTTTGACATACCTCCCATTCTGAAACAGAAAACCCAGAGTTTCCCTTATTTCAGGGTTAACCTACTCAGAGTTTTCACTTAACCTCATTTCTGAAACGGGCCCCTGCTCTGGGAAAATGTTTTGAGATAAAAATAATTCCATAACAAATGCAACACCTTGTGGACTTAACCCTTTCACACATATGATCACACCGGTGTGATCAGTCTTGGCTGGTCCCCAAACGTGCTTGGCTGGCACTGAGCCAGAGACAGACACTCTCAGCGCTTGTCAAACACAACAACTATTCAGTGTTTACAACCACATAATGTTTATTTTAGGTTTCAGACATTTAAATACATATTATTATAGTACCAGCAAAACAATACATTAAGAGTTTGTAAAATACACACTGATGTATATAGAAGCAGCAATAATAATCTTCTTTTCTCTATTCTTCTCTCAGTTCACCAAACACTTATTTTCATGTGGATGAATTCACTTGTTGTAAATCCAATAGATCAGATTCTTTGAACTGCGGCACAAATTAAAGTGGTGGTGCCCATCACGCATATAGCTCAACTAACACAATCATTATAAAAGGTGTTTAAACAACAAAACACGACCACTTGCTTATATTTGACAATCAGAAAGATAGTTCATGCTATAGTTAAAAAATATGTGAATATTTTTAATAAAAAAGGACAAATGAAATCAGTCATACAGCACTATTCTGACTGCCGTGTATATTCACACAAAATATCCATACTAATACAGTATCCACCACCTTTTCCATGTTTGGGTATTTGGGTTCTGGAAAGTCGACAGCCTTTCAGCAGAATCACAGTTTGATCAGTGTCTCACAGCGACACCTGCATACACCACATCTTCCTCCTCTTGAACTCTCTGAAAGAAAACACACATTCACAACACAGATGTAGTTATCAAGAACATTACTAACCATTTATCAGACAGACTAAAACATTTTAGTGCTTTTCACACTTAACACAGTTAACCCTGGGTCCTTCTAAACCCTGGGCAAATGGAATCCTACTTGCATCACGTTTTAACACTGCTCAAACTTTATCCACGTAATTAATGGGTATTTGTAAACTGACATTTCACACATGTACATTACTAAACCCTGGGTTAACATTTTTTTTTTTCACCCAGCGATGCAGATCGGTGGCTGACTTGAAGCAGTGCATGCCGGTTAGAAAATCTGTCTTGACTTGAGGCAGCGCCGACGCCACGTGACAGTGACGTATGTCAACAAAGTGTCGCGAGAGCTATTCGAGAGCAGATGATGACACAGCTGTTCCACGATTGGAACAATTGGATCGATCACGTGTGTTTCATGTTTATTCTAAAACCCTCAGTTCCACTAAACAAATCAGTTTTTTATAACGGTAAAACCTCTTTTCATGTAGTCGCGATGTTATATTGTCATGTTTATCAAAATAAAACTGATAAAAAACGTACACCCCACTTCATTGATAGTGTAGGCTTATATGTTGAACTTTATTCTTATTCAAACAGACGCTGTATTAAGCAGTGCATGCAGTATTATATTACAATAATGTCTCAAACATATATGATGAAGAAGTATAAATTGAGTTTTAGCTCCACCCCTTCAGGATGCAAGGGAAGGAAGCAAGGAAAAGATGCAAGGATGGAGGGATTGAATCAAGTGGAATGATATATCCTCGCTCCCTTTAGCGTCACTTCAAAGCGTCGTCAATTAAAGATGAATCTACACCGCTGGATTTAGTTTGCACATCAGGATTCTTGAACATTAGAGATAATAATTTATATTGTAATAGTTTCAACCTCCACAAAATACCACATTTGTCCATATTTTATTTAAAAGGGTAACTTCAGTGATTTAGCATTAAGCTTTGTATCAGTAGAAACCTGGTAGTATATTAAAATTATGGTACTTTCCCCCCTCATATCCCCCTGAGACGAGAGAATTATGCATTTTATTTCTGGAAAAAATCCTCCGATGACGCAAATATCGTTATTTTGCTTCATCGCAGGAGTTTTTGGCCAGAGGTTAAAGACTACAGCCACTAGATGGAGCTGTTCCGCATGTTATCAAGCCGCCCACAGGGGAGAGATCTCACGCACAGAATGTAAAACACAGACGGCCGCACAGACAATCATAACGGAGCGATGCAGAGAAAAGTAAGTGTTTCTACTTTTCAATGAATTCCTGTGATAGTTTAGCTTCCATATGCGATTTGAAAATGTGCCAGACCGGCGCTTAACGTTACCTCAGCTCTGCTCAGCCCTTCGTGCTGAATGAAATCTGACACTGCTGCGTCTGTGCCGTGACTTTCGTTCGGCCCACTCACACTTTATTTAAAAGACACGTTCAGTTTTTAGGGGTTCAAGCAGGAATTGCTGAAACCCTATTGTATTTGTGCTGGTTTTTTTTAATTGTAGTGTTTATTCTCTAACTGAACGAAATGATTGTATTACTATGAAGATCAAAACGACGGTGTACGGAGTGGCCTCGTAGGGCAGCGAAGCAAGTGCATTCTGGGAGTTATTGTCTTTCATCCACATGAGAAAAAAATACTTTTTCTGTCTTTTCTCAGTCTAGAAGGCACCAAATTCAAAAATAATTTCACATTTCTACTACATAAATGACCCAGTTTAAATACAAAGCTTAAAGGTAAGATTTGGTTAAAAAACTTTTTTTCCAGATTTGTTTAAACTTTCTTTATATATCAATACATAATTAAAATATTAGTTCTCTGAAAAAGAAAGTATAAAAATTGAGTGTCTGTAGACCTCTCACGACTGTTTTAAAGACAGCTCATTATTTCCATTCACTCCACCTTCTCCCTTCTGGGCTCTTTCCAAAGCCACGCCCCCAAAACACATGAACGCGCTACGCCGACCGCTCAGCTGGAAGACGCATTATTTACCCGAGACGAGAAGAGAAGAAGTGCATGTAGTGACATCATGTCAGAATCACATGTAATAAAAAATCTAACTTTATCATTATGAATATAAACAAATAAGATGTATTTTAGTACTCACTATCAAGCTAGAATAACGATACTGGTAAAATTTAAAATACACACACAACACAGTGTCTACGACACACACAGATACAAGATAAAAACATCAGTAAACATTGGTAGAGTATATAAAAACAAACCAAGGGCCGAAATAAACGTGCAGGTAAAGTTCCCGGTGAACATGGTAAAAGAGTTTAGACAGAGGGTAGTAGCTAAAGCTAACTTAGTTCTAAAAAAAGTTCCTGGATGCGGTGTACTAGCTTTTACACATGCATTTTGTTATCTAAAGTTACATTTTGCGAAATTCAACACGACAGCGATCAACTTGAGCTAAGCATATTGAGTATTTATCATCTCTACTAATGGTTCGCTAAGTGTATAACATTGTAACTTTATGCTAAGTAATGTTATGTTAGCTATATTAGGCAGCTACGTGTGCTAGTGATACATGCTTCATGAAAACATTAACCAAAAAAATGTATAATCAAAATGAAAGATTACCTGTCCAGCAGAAATACAGCCTCTTGAACTCCTCAAATCAAACGGGTGCGCCAGGGTTGCCAGGTTTTCACAACAAAATCCGCCCAATTGCTACTCAAAACTAGCCCAAAACAAGCCCAATCGTGTTTCTCCGGTAAAAATCGCATTTGGGGGGTAAAATATGTGTCTTTTTGGTAGGGCTGCCTGCTAAAATTCGCAAATCCCGGGGCAAAATATCACATAATTGGGGTCGCTTCAACCGCGGACATGAAAAACAGCCGCGGCAACAGTGTTTGAAGTAGCCCGACTTGGCAACATTGGAGCGCGCGCATGTGGGCAGATCCTGGAGCAAAAGCGGCGGTAGCCATGGTAGCGAGAGAGAGTGACAGTCGCCCAAGCCAATCACTTGTTTTGGCCCGAACAAAAATAATGAGCGGTGTTTATTGCAGATTAAAAATTCTAGAGTCTCTCGATTTTTATACTCTCTTTTTCAGAGTACTTACATTTTAATTATGTATTGACATATAAAGAAAATTTAAACAAATTTGGACAAAAGTGTTTTAGATCATTTTTACCTACCCTACCTTTAATGCTAAATCACTGAAGTAACCCTTTAATATTACCAGTTATTATTAAAGGTCCCATGGCATGAAATTTTCATTTTATGAGGTTTTTCAACATTAATATGAGTTCCCCTAGCCTGAATATTGTCCCCAAGTGGATAGAAATGTTGATCGGTGTAAACCCGAGTTCTGGCTGTCTTTCTCTGCCTTTGAGAAAATGACAGGCCAGACGAGCCAATCCTGAAGTCTCCTGGTTTGACGTCCAAGCAGGAACGGTTTCCTCCCTTTCCTCCGCCCAGAGAATCTGGCATGCCCATGCGAGCGCCATATAATTGTCCTCGGCTTGTGAACGAGTGAATGCTGGCAGTTTCTCAGTGTTTGGATGTACAAATGAAAACAGAAGTCTTTTTTCAGTTCCTTCTGATCTGTGATCAGTGATTTCTGATGTGTAGCTAATTATTTATTATTCATGCACACACTGCGGCTTCTCTCTCTCGCCAGACAGAACGGTGTTTTCTATCTTGTGAGTCAGTTTTTTTGTACGTCCTCGTCGCGTCTATCGGTTCTAGAATGTGCATACAGTCGTTTCTGCTCAACATCAGCAGAGCTCACATTTAGAGATAAACCTCACAAACGCTGAAGCTCGGGCTGCACTGGCCGTGGCCTTCAACATCCCCGACCCCCAGTACTGCATCTTGCCCACAGCGGAGGCACCAAACGCGGCGTGAGATTAAGCAGAAGGGGGGTAAGCGTGAGCATATCTGGGCTAGCCAGCCTAGCCCCACAATAAACTGGATAACATTCGATTACTGCTGTTGTGTCTTTGTTTGCGCTGTGTACTCAACGCGCGTCACTGACGCTTTTATTTTATTTTAAAAATAATGCTATTATCAACACTTACTTTTAACTCGTTCATCTCGACAGCTGTAATGGTACTTTGCATGTGTTACAAAGTTGGTAATAATGATGAAGACTCGGTGTGACTGGGACTCGTGTTTATTCAGAACTCTCAGATACAAACACCATAAACTCGCGCTGACTGACAGCGCTCTCATAACTCAGTAGTTACTATAAATAACTTTGTTAGCAATCGCTGAGCTCCATCACTGATGTCCGGTTCGCAAACGATCTTTCTTTTGAACCAGTTCTTTTTAGTGAACCGAATCAGTTCACCAAATCGGACTGAATCGTTCTAAATGGTTCGCGTCTCCAGTCAGCGCTGATCCATAATTTACTAAAGTTACTAACTTTCTGACATGAGTGACAGTCCCTCCGACTAGAAATAGACTAATAACCTGAAGTATATGCTGTAACTAAAACAGTTCAGACATGCTGAGAACTGATGTGAAGTGAACTCGGGTCCATCCGTCTCTTTGGCAGCAGCTCGTGCCTGCTCGTGCATCGTAGACCTCGTTAAACCACGCCCCCTCCGCTCATTTAAAATGCAAAAATGTCAGCCAATCACAACAGTGGGCGTTTTTACTGAAGTCTCACAGCAGACACGCCTCTTGAAGCAGGGCATTCAGCCACAGGGCAAACAGCAGTATAGAAAAAATGCCTTTTATTTCTAAATTATGACATTTTATGATGTAAAAGTCATACTAACAATATAAGTACACCTCAGGAAACATTATAAAATAATAGAAAAATGCCATGCCATGGGACCTTTAATAATGAATTATTCCCAGTTATTAACTTTTAAACTTAACAAACTTTTTTATTTGTTGCATATATCACGGTGCAATTAGAGAGTTGAGATGTCCTAAGATGGCTGAGCTTGATCCGTTTCCAGGTCATAGGATGGAGGACGGAGGAGTGAGGAAACGTGGAGGGATATTGAGACGCACCCAAAGTATAGAAACAGCGCGAACGTCACTATGGGAAGCAGAAAGTTTCCGACTTCACGTCTTAGTTTTCAGCTTCTCCCCGCCTGCACATGGCTACTCTCGAAGATCAGTTACATCCAGCCGCAGCCAATGTCAAACACACCTGAAGCCTCACTTTTTTTTCAGTCATGTGAATGCTTCACTTTGCGTCTCGGAATGTTTGAACCTAGACCACTAATCTACAGGTTTATGGAAGTTGAAGTCCATTTATTATTTTTTTATAGCCTATATTACATGGTCATATATTTTGCCATATAAACAGTATAAAAACCATAAAATAATTAATGCACCATTTACTTGCATCAAACAAACTCTGCTGATATTATTATAATTATAATTGTTACATTATACATTATATAATTGACCAAGCGTGCCGCACTTGTTGAAAACTGAAGCCTACACGCCTCGATCGCCCCCAGGTGGTTGGTCCCAGTATAGCTCATAACCCCGCCCCTCCGTGTATTCTAATGGATGCGAGACAAACTAAACAATCAAATTACACTTCAAATAATTTTTTCCCAAAGTTGGTTTCTGTCATTGTAGGCAGTTATCATCACAATGATTTCATTTCAAGTGTTCGTTTTTTAAATAAGTTTAGTTTTAGTTAGTTATTTGATGCTATAAAAATGGGGGTCAACGCCATATTCAGACATTGGTGGCTTCACTTTTCTTCAGTGGAAGGTCCATATTTTTTTACGGTCTATGTTTTCTACACTCCTGATTCTTCTAATCCAGGGGTCTCCAAACTCTGTCCTGGAGGGCCACTGTCCTGCAGAGTTTAGCTCCAACCCCAATTAAACACACCTGAACCAGCCAATCAGTCTCTAACTAGGGCCTTGTAAGACACTGATTGGCTGGTTCAGGTGTTTATTTGGGGTTGGAGCTAAACTCTGCAGGACAGTGGCACTCCAGGACTGAGTTTGGAGACCCCTGTTCTAATCTTTTCCCGAAACAATCGGGAAAGCCTCAGTGCTTTATGTGGCTTTATTTTATGTTGTGCAGTTGTCCACGTCTGTTGCCATGGTTTCTACGGTAGTAAAAGCGGAAACCAAGGGTAATGCGGATATGACGCCATTGACAGGCGACTCCCTCACACGTCCCGGTTCCTTGGTTAAAATTGCAATTTTCTCATGATTTACAAATAGTTGGAAACATTTGGGATATTGTAAGTACTCAGCTGAACAAAATATATAACTCTGACCTAGTGGTTTTTGGATATTTTACTCCAAAGATCATACATATTGCACCTTTAAAGTGACAGCAGCCTAATATACCTGCTGTTGTCTGAGTCATTAATGTTAATAAAATAAAATAATGCAGCTTTAACAAATATAAACTTATATTAATTTCTACATTCAACAAATAGTGTTATTTTATACAGCTTGTAGGATAAGTGTGCTCCCTTGAGAACCAGACCAAAAAGTTTTGGTTATAGACAAGATAATTACACACAAACAGAAACAGAACACCCATATCTGCACTCATACACACAAACACATCGTAATCTGACTCACTGCTGAAATAATTCACACACAAACCACAAATAAAAAATAAATTATCTTACCGATTTCTGAGCTTTTCTTTTGTAGAATGTCGGATCAGCATATGTTATTTCTTCACCACTCTGAACTGCTTGAACAATATAATGACAGACATGTAAAAAAATCTGAATAAAAGATGTTTGGGAATTATTGTTGCGTTTTCTCTGCAACACTTACATTGTTTTAATATTGTACTATTAGGCAGTTGAATGCTTGATTCTGATGGACCCTTTTCATGGACTGTGACGTGTTTCCACAGTCTATCAACATCCCAAATCTAGTAAATTGCTCATATTTACATTTTTTAAAACTTTAATTCACATTTATAAGGCTATACTTTGCTATAATTAATATTTCAATATTTTACCCACTTTTTGGAAAGTTTTGGAAATAGACTTTTTCTTTTTTCTTTCTTCACAGATCCTAAATGCAGAAACACTTCAGGAGGTTTGAAGTTGTCATCTGATTGGTTTAATTCTACAGGATTTCCAGGAGACATATGTATCATGTATGTGTCATGCAGCCATGACACCAAACTCCCTCATGAAAAAAAAAAAAGTTGTTGTGTTTACAGCCATGTATCCTGATAAACTAGAAGAATGTGAAGTTCACGGCATAAACTCTTTGACTTTATATTTCCACGCTCCTAAAAATAAAACGCTAAACAAAACGAACTGTGATTGGTTGCTTTACTTGTCAGTCAGGTGGCCTCTGAGCGATCCTTGACCAATGAAAGCTGCCATGGAGCCCAGACTTTCTGCCATCAGTATGAAGCTCTGGCTAGGCACTCTGGTGATGCGCAGAGTGAACGTGCAAATTCACTCCCTGATAGTAGATGACGCTTATTGATAACTCCCTCTTATCAAGATTTTTGTAGTCGCTGTGGCATTTGTCAAAGTTCAACCAGCGGCTCTACATTCATCTTGCCTCGTTGCATCTTCTTCTTCGTCTACTTACTTCCTCTTCATCTTCGTCTTCTTAGGTATCAATGTGCGCTCAGCAAGACCGTTTCGTGCTTGAGCATCACCAAGTCGTGTTTTACTGTAACTTCAGCAGCTCCAGGCATGTGAACAAAAGTGCCAATCTAATTGGTCAGCCAATTTTTATTGCAGCACGTCAAATAAAAAAAGAGATGTTTTTATTTTTTAAAAATGACGTTTTTACATCTGCCATTTTGTGTCTGTGTGCACACTCACATTAGCACCCTTTGTTTAGTCACGAGGTGTTAAATGTCAGCGATAAGCATGCACGATAATCATCCCGGTGTGCACGAGCCTTCACAATGACCATATTTTGTCAGTGCCTCACTCATTAAAGTGCGTAGACGTCAAGAAGCTGCTGAAGTTAGCTACACTGAAAACAGATGGCCACTCATATCCTGCATACAGCTCTTGGGGTGAAGTTCACTTTAAATGATTAAAGGAGAACTCCGGGGAAGTTTTAAGTTAATCTTGATCGTTATACCTTTGTGAGTACTGTCTATAGAAAAAAAAATGAACCGGATTGGTGCTTGCAACATGGAGCCGTTACAGTTAATGCCCAGAGCTCCCACTCAGCTAACACGGCAGCTATGGGGGCATATACATAAAGAGTGTCTTTGTGCCTCTTAACAGACACAAAATGCAATTAAAATGTCTGTCCAACATGAACAGGGCCCTTACATGACAACGAGATGCATTTAGAAACTTAAACATTGTTTAAATTCACCTAAATAGTGTTTTAGACGGCTAGCTGTAGTCTCGCGCTGAAGTCCTGTGGGAACTCAGTTGTAGCCGGGAAAAGGCAAATAGTCCAGGTGGGAGGAGCTGCAGAATCTCGAGGTCATGAAAAGGAAGACGATGAAAATGTAAATTCTTGTATTTTCGCATTCTGTTGCCACAATTCGTAATGGCACAAACGCGAACCATTTCTTCTTCACTTGTGAGCCGATCATCACTCTTCACACACACAACGCTCCTCCCACCTGGACTGGTTGCACCAATCCGTTTTTTTTTTTTTCTATAGACAGTATTCACAAAGGTATAACGATCAAGATTACCATAAAAATTCCCGAAGTTCTCCTTTAAGAGCGCATATAAACCTTTATGGGGAGTATTTTAGCTTAAATGTTGCAAGCCATGCTCGTTTTCTTTGCTGATTACTTTCCAGACGAGCACAGCACTTTGTGCCCTGCACTCATTTTTATTTTTTGTAATGTTCAAAAAAGTTTTTGTTTAAATAATTCAGTAAAGTCTGTGGTGTTTCCATGGATTCTACATAATTAAACCGGATATTAAGGGTACCACGGACATGACGTCATTGACCGGCAACTCAATGACATGGGCCATTACACTGGTTAAATTAGCACTGGTTAAATTAGTTAAAATCTCTGGATTTAAACACAGTTTGAAACATTTAAGTCAACAAAATATATGACATATACACCGATTGTATTAAAGGGTTAGTTCACCCAAAAATGAAAATTCTGTCATTAATTACTCACCCTCATGTCGTTCGACACCCGTAAGATATTCATATCCCGTTCACACCCGTTCATATTCGGAACACAAATGAAGATATTTTTGTTGAAAGCTGTTGGCTGAGAAAGGCTTCAGATAGGCCTCCATCGGCATTCAGTACATTTACACTCACAAGACCCATAAAAGGCACTTAAAACGTCGTTACAAAGTCCATCTCACCACAGTGGCTCTACAATAATTTTACGAAGCGACGACAATAGTTTTTGTGCGCAAAAAAATCTAAATAACACCTTTATCCAACTTGTTATTGTCTTCCGTGTGTGCCTTCACGACGCATGCGCGAGAATATGACGTAGCGCCCGCGTTCGGGAATCCATGAAATGCACACTTTAGCCCAATTTTGAGAACTACGCCGAGACCTAAAGCACGATCAATGTAGAATTCAACAGCTTAGACACGCGCGTCTTCCTCTGCTTGTAAACAAATCGCTTCTGGGTCATGTGTCCGAACGCCGGATCTGCGTCATATTCTCGCGCATGCGTCGTGGAGGCACACACGGAAGACAAGAACAAGTTGGATAAAGGCTTTATTTAGATTTTTTTCTGCGCACAAAAACTATTGTCGTCGCGTCGTAAAATTATTGTAGAGTCACTGTGGTGAGATGGACTTTGTAACAATGTTTTAAGTGCCTTTTATGCGTCTTGGGAGTGTAAATGTACTGAATGCCAATGGAGGCCTATCTGAAGCCTTTCTCAGCCATCAGCTTTCAACAAAAATATCTTCATTTGTGTTCCGAAGATGAACGGAGGTCTTACGGGTGTCGTACGACATTTGGGTGAGTAATTAATGACCGAATTTAAATTTTTGGGTGAACTAATCCTTTAAAGGCTCATTCAGTTGGGACTTTTATTATGAAACTGGAGTCACAGTAATATTCCACCAGTGAACAGTTAGTTGAGTTGTCGCCATAGTTGCCAAGTCCGCGTATAACACGCGACTTTGGGCTTCTTTTCTTGGCAAGTCGCGTTAAAAAAATCCCAAGTCGCGGGTTGCCGTTTTTTGGGCAAATTGGGCCTAATTCTCCCCCTCATGAAGAAAAATCGCGTTCAACGTGCAGGTATGTGACATTATTTATAATAAAAATATCCATATTTAAAACGTTATAAAGTAAAGTTTCTGCCGACCGCCTTCCGTGTTCAATTTATGGAAAAAGTGTTGAAAGGTTCCCTGCCGATCGAAAGACTAACACGACCAGCTACGCTCATCATGACGTCACGTAAGCATCTTGAATTTCACTTTCAACACTTTTCCACGGAAGGCGATCGGCTGTAACTTTGCTTGATAAAGTTTTATATATGGATATTTTTCTTACACAAACGCATCGATTCGCTTCAGAAGGCCTTTATTAACACCCCGGAGCTGCATGGAGCACGTTATTCGATGGACAGGTGCATTTTTTAAGGACTTCAAAAACAGAGCAACTATTACTGCAATTATAATGCTTGGATTAGCCTGGACTTTTTAAATATAACTCCGATTATATAATCGTCTGAAAGAAGAATGTCATATACACCTAGGATGACTTGAGGGTGAGTAAATCATGGGCTAAATTTCATTTTTGGGTGAACTATCCCTTTAAGTAATATTCTAATTTTCTGAGATACTAAATTTGGGATTTTCCTTAGTTGTCAGTTATAATCATCAAAATTAAAAGAAATAAACATTTGAAATATATCAGTCTGTGTGTAATGAATGAATATAATATACACTTTTTATACAAGTTTCACTTTTGAATGGAAATAGTGAAATGAATCAACTTTTTGATGATATTCTAATTATATGACCAGCACCTGTATGGTCACTGTATGTTGTTCATGACAAATGATCGCTTATGGCTTGCATTTCCTGTTTAGTAGAGAAACTCTTTTCCATTTTGTCACAGTGAACGCGTATTATTGTTTATATATTTAGTTTATTCATTATCTTTATTGTACTTATTATTTTCCAGACTATGTTCATCATTGAATGTTCATCTGTGGTCCATCCATCTACCTACAATACACAGTGTTAAGCTGCACCCAGGGGGTTTACTCATCCATTAGCCAATCAGAACCTTACAGTCCAAAGCCTCTCCAACACCGATCATAAAATTATGACCACTGACAGGTGAAGTGAATAACACTGATTATCTCCATCACAGCACATGTTAGTGGGTTAATGGGAGGAAAAATGGGCAAGCGTAAGGATTTGAGTGAGTTTGACAAGGGCCAAATTGTGATGGCTAGACGACTGGGTCAGAGCATCTCCAAAACTGCAGCTCTTGTGGGGTGTTCCCGGTCTGCAGTGGTCAGTATCTATCAAAAGTGCTCCAAGGAAGGAAGAGTGGCGAACCGGTGAAAGGGTCATGGGCGACCAAGGCTCACTGATGCCCGTGGGGAGTGAAGGCTGGCCTGTGTGGTTAAACAGACGAGCCACTGTAGCTCAAATTGCTCAAGAAGTTAATGCTGGTTCTGATATAAAGGTGTCAGAATACACAGTGCATCACAGTTTGTTGCGTATGGGGCTGCGTAGCCACAGACCAGTCAGGGTGCCGATGTTGCCCCCTGTCCGCCATCGAAAGCACCAATAGTGGGCACGTGAGCATCAGAACTGGACCATGGAGCAATGGAAGAAAGTGTATGGCCAATGGCCAGGTGCGTTTGCGTCGCTTACCTGGGGAACACATGGCCCCAGGATGCACTATGAGAAGAAGGCAAGCCGGCGGAGGCAGTGTGACTTTTACACGTACCACCTACCAAAGCATTGTTGCAGACCATGTACACCCTTTCATGGAAAAGGTATTCCCTGGTGGCTGTGGCTCTTTCAGCAGATAATGCGCCCTGCCACAAAGCAAAAATGGTTCAGGACTGGTTTGAGGAGCACAACAACGAGTTTGAGGTGTTGACTTGGCCTCCAAATTACCCAGATCTCAAACCAATCGAGCATCTGTGGGATGTGCTGAACAAACAAGTCCAATCCATGGAGGCCCCACCTCGCAACTTACAGGACTTAAAGGATCTGATGCTAACATCTTGGTGCCAGATACCACAGCACACCTTCAGGGGTCTAATGGAGTCCATGCCTCAACGGGTCAGGGCTGTTTTGGCAGCAAAAGAGGGACCAAGTTAGATATTATTTGTAAGAGCCACTTAAGGACTAGTTCATCTGAAATAATAATTTAGTTTAAAAACAGTACAAAAATAAATATATTTCATGAAAATTCATAAGAAATGTATTGGTTTAAAATGCATAATTTAGTAATGTTTAGATCTGATAACATTTCAGTATTTTGAGCTTCCAGTCAGATAGCACTACGTCATAGCATTGGATGTATAGTTCGTTTTTAGTTTGAAGTTAGAGACGTTGGAAGCAACACAGTTTTTTGACCGTGCGTACCATGTCAATGTACAATTTAATTTTTTGGAAGTAAACATTTAAAAAGAAGACTGTTTGTTTTGCTCGTGTTTCAAATACTGGTTGCAGTTAGACTGACTTCAAAATGTGGTACAGAAGAATCAAAAGCAACTAGGTGCCACAACATTATTGGTTCTAAGTTAAATATTATCCTGGCTCGTCTGTTTAAGGATGTTTTTTTAGTTCTATGGTAACAGCTATAGAAGTTAACAGCTCTTTAGCCAAAGGTGTTGTTCCAGCTAGTTTTATAAAATGCAAATGTGCAACCTCTGTTGAAAAAACCTCAACTTGATCCGGAAAAGTGCAGTAACTATCGACCGTATTACCAATTATCCCTAAACTGCCTTTCATCTCTAAGCTTTTGGAGAAAGTATGTTTTCACAGCTTTAGATATTATTTGGATTCTTTTCATATTTTGGACATGTTCCAATCTGGTTTTAGATCATTACATAGCACTGAGTCAGCTCTGTTGAAGGTTACAAATTATATCTTGCTTGCTCTGGATTCAGGCTCTTGTGTAGTGCTGGTTTTGTTGGACCTGAGTGTGGCATTTGATACCATTGACCATAACATTCTTCTTGAATGACTAGAATGTATGGTAGGTGTCAAAGGCACTGTATTACAATGGTTTGCTTCTTACCTCGCGAATATGACTTTTTCCTGTAAATTTAGGGAACTTTTCCTCATCATCTGCACCCTGTTTTGTGTGGTGTGCCCCAGGGATCCATTTTGGGACCTTTATTGTTTTCCCTTTACAGTCCCTTGCGAAAGTATTCACCCCCCTTGAACTTTGCGACCTTTTGCCACATTTCAGGCTTCAAACATAAAGATATGAAACTGTAATTTTTTGTGAAGAATCAACAACAAGTGGGACACAATCATGAAGTGGAACGAAATTTATTGGATATTTCAAACTTTTTTAACAAATCAAAAACTGAAAAATTGGGCGTGCAAAATTATTCAGCCCCTTTACTTTCAGTGCAGCAAACTCTCTTCAGAAGTTCAGTGAGGATCTCTGAATGATCCAATGTTGACCTAAATGACTAATGATAATAAATAGAATCCACCTGTGTGTAATCAAGTCTCCATATAAATGCACTTGCACTGTGATAGTCTCAGAGGTCCGTTTAAAGCGCAGAGAGCATCATGAAGAACAAGGAACACACCAGGCAGGTCCGAGATACTGTTGTGGAGAAGTTTAAAGCCGGATTTGGATGCAAAAAGATTTCCCAAGCTTTAAACATCCCAAGGAGCACTGTGCAAGCGATAATATTGAAATGGAAGGAGTATCAGACCACTGCAAATCTACCAAGACCTGGCCATCCCTCTAAACTTTCAGCTCATACAAGGAGAAGACTGATCAGAGATGCAGCCAAGAGGCCCATGATTACTCTGGATGAACTGCAGAGATCTATAGCTGAGGTGGGAGACTCTGTCCATAGGACAACAATCAGTCGTATACTGCACAAATCTGGCCATTATGGAAGAGTGGCAAGAAGAAAGCCATTTCTTAAAGATATCCATAAAAAGTGTTGTTTAAAGTTTGCCACAAGCCACCTGGGAGACACACCAAACATGTGGAAGAAGGTGCTCTGGTCAGATGAAACCAAAATTGAACTTTTTGGCAACAATGCAAAACATTATGTTTGGCGTAAAAGCAACACAGCTCATCACCCTGAACACACCATCCCCACTGTCAAACATGGTGGTGGCAGCATCATGGTTTGGGCCTGCTTTTCTTCAGCAGGGACAGGGAAGATGGTTAAAAATGATGGGAAGATGGATGGAGCCAAATACAGGACCATTTTGGAAGAAAACCTGATGGAGTCTGCAAAAGACAATGATCCAAAACATAAAGCAAAATCTACAATGGAATGGTTCAAAAATAAACATATCCAGGTGTTAGAATGGCCAAGTCAAAGTCCAGACCTGAATCCAATCGAGAATCTGTGGAAAGAACTGAAAACTGCTGTTCACAAACGCTCTCCATCCAACCTCACTGAGCTTGAGCTGTTTTGCAAGGAGGAATGGGCAAAAATTTCAGTCTCTCGATGTGCAAAACTGATAGAGACATACCCCAAGCGACTTACAGCTGTAATCGCAGCAAAAGGTGGCGCTACAAAGTATTAACTTAAGGGGGCTGAATAATTTTGCACGCCCAATTTTTCAGTTTTTGATTTGTTAAAAAAGTTTGAAATATCCAATAAATTTCGTTCCACTTCATGACTGTGTCCCACTTGTTGTTGATTCTTCACAAAAAATTACAGTTTCATATCTTTATGTTTGAAGCCTAAAATGTGGCAAAAGGTCGCAAAGTTCAAGGGGGGCGAATACTTTCGCAAGGCACTGTATATGCCTCCCTTGGCCCTCATTCATATCAGTGTTAAGGCTTCTTTGTCTACTTACTACTTCTTCGTCGTATCAATGTGTGCTCGGCAAGACCGTTTTGTGCTTGAGCGCCACCAAGTCGTGTTTTACTGTTACTTCAGCAGCTCCAGGCACGTGAACAAAAGCGCGGATCTCATTGGTCGGCCAGTTTTTAATGCGCCGCGTAAAAAAACAAAAACAAACCCGAGCCGTTTTTTTTTTTAAATGCCGCTTTTACGCCTGCCGTTTTGCGCGTCGGTGTGCACACTCACATTGGCGCCCATTGTTTAGTCACGAGGCGTTAAACGTCGGCGATAAACGCGCGCGAAAATCGTCCCGGTGTGAACAGGCCTTAAAGCTGGATACCACTGGTTCACTGGTTCATCTAATGTGTTATTGAAATGTGTAAATTATATCAAGAGGTGGATGGCAAATAATTGTATGCAGCTAAATGAGGATAAAACAGAGGTTTTAATTCTGGGTTGTCCAACAATTTCCTCTCCTGCTCTGGAAGCCCAGTTAGGTCCTCTTGGAGTGATCTTTAACTCTTCACTATTTTTTGATAAACAAATTAGTGCTGTTATTAGAGGTTATTAATTTCCATTTAAGATCTATTGCAAAATTGAAGCATCTCCTTTCAAGCAAATATTTAGAAGTTGTGATTAATGCTCTTGTAACATCACGATTAGATTATTGCAACTCTCTTTATTCTGGTCTCCCTCAGTCTTCATTATCATGATTGCAAGTTATTCAAAATGTGGTTGCAAGACTTCTGACTGGGTCTAAAAAGAGTGACCACATCTCCCCTATTTTCGCATCTCTTCACTGGCTTCCCATTAAATTTAGAGATGATTTTAAAATCCTTATGTTTGTATAAGGCTTTGTAATGGCCGTGCACCAAAGTATATAAGTGATCTTCTGTATATAAGTACCATACTGTCCTGCTAGGGATCTTCTACTCACTTGCTCTTAACTGTGCCTCGGTGTCGCTATAAATCAAAGGGTGATCGGGCCTTTTCTGTGGCTGGGCCCAAGTTTTGGAATGGTGGGGTCTATCATGTGAGGTCTGCTCCTTCATTGGACATTTTTAAATCTACGCTTAAATCGTATTTTTATTAATATAATTATTTTTGTGTAGATCTGCTTTGTACTTTGTAAAGCACTTTGGATCAATCCATATTGTGTTTAAATGTGCTTTATAAATAAATGTTGTCGACCAACACAACACTAGGTCATAATGTTATGCCTGATCTGTGTATATATGGTGCTAGTGTTTTTAGGATATTTTAATAAAAAAATTTTACAAATTGTGCCTTTAAATTTACAGCATCACTATTAGTAGAGACCCTGAAGCGAGCCACGTAGACGTGACACTTAACATTCTTGATCATTTTCCTTCGCTATAGTAACTGAATATCCGTTATAGCTGTAAAATGATGTTTTGGAATTAGCAATGGAGGTTTGGAATGAAATGCAAAAGAAATTTGTTTTAAGGACAAAAACATTTTTTCCTTTTTTTTTCTGCTCATACAATATCAATATTCTACTAATTTAGAGTTAAAGAGCACCTATCATGGAATTTTGAAATTTACCTTTCATGTAGTGTGTAACATAGATCTAAGTGAACAAAAACATCCTGTGATAGCTTGAAATATGACAGTGCACCGTATATATAGTTATTTTCTTTCAAAAGTAAGAGTCGACTCGGAGTCATTTTTAAGAAATGTTAGAAGACCGAAGCTTTTTCTCTGACTAGATGACGTCAACTTGTCAAGTTATTTGAATACGATACGCCCACTTATTGCGCTCCAAGACGCCAGTGAAAACTAGAAAACATCATGGCGACGAGACGCTGTGTTCTGAAGTGCTACTCAAAAGCAAACTTCTTTCATCTGCCCAAGGATGAGCATTTGAAGACTAAGTGGCTTGAAGACAAACCATACATCGTCGCGATTGTGTGTTTATTAGTCGTCAAATGTATGTTTCGCGATCTCAGGAAGCTTTTATTATGGACTTCTATTATGGCACATGGTATCTTCTTCGTCTGTCTGTACATGGACTACATGTGCACAGAGCGCCCTCCGGCTGCCAGTATGAATTGAAAACAACACATAAGAGACTCAATCGCTCATGATTAGGCTATAACTGCACATTTTGAGGAAGTATTGAATAAAAAATACTCCTCTGTTTAGAAATTTGACACAGACATATGAGAATCTATCAATATGTCTCCTCATCTGCACACTTTTGAACTAAAAGCCCTGAGGGATGTTGATTTGTCGCGAGTCTTCGTGAGGAGAATAGAGGAGTTTTTTTATGAATGAGATCAGCTGAGGCTCATATTACAATCAAACAGTACCGACGCGGTTTTCATATTCATAACTCCTGACACATATTAACAAATTACTGTCACTATAAGACTTTGATGGGCGTTCCGTTTCCGAAAATATCTGCACAGACTAAACCAATCACAACTGACTGGGTCATCGGACCAATCACCGCAGATTAGCGTCACGTAAAGGCGGGGTTTTGAAAAGTGAATCACTAAAGGAATCATTTGAGAATCGCTGTCAAAACAGGTAAAAATAAATGCATATTATAAGAAAACTAAAGTCTTTTTTGTCATTGCATGCATGCAAAACTGTTGTTGGGGACTTCTAAAACAATATTTGGAACATTTTAAATGCCATGATAGGTGTAATTCCTTATTTAAAGATATATTTTTACAGATATTTCAGCAAAACATAATTCTACTTGCCCTTTTGGTCTGTTTTCCTGCAGATCCAGAAGATCCCGAAAGCAAGTACAATCAACAGAGATCCAGCAGCAGCAGAATAGATCAGCACTGTGACTGGGCTCTGATCTATAATAAACAAAATTAAACATTAACATGAATGCACCTGTCAGTCTGCTCACAAAAAACACTATATGAAATATCAGCACTATACTTGAGAGCTCAGTTCAGTGTATATATATATATAGACCTGCACATGTGTGACAGAGTTGAGTGATGTCCAGATGTGTGGTCTGGTTTCTGATGGGATTGTTGAGCACACAGCTGTAGGTGTTTTTATCCTGATATTCCACCTCCAGAGGTAGAGAGAGACTGATGCCAAGATCAGACACACTGATGCTGGACAATAAACTGTTTCCTTTGTACCAGGAGAGAGTCACATGACCCACATTCACCACTGAACACAGCAGTGAACAATTTGATGATGATGATGATGATGATGAACAGTCTCTGTTAATGTTAGGAACAGGCAGATTAACTGGAAAATTTGAGAGAATATTATAAATTAGGATGAATGATACAGTATATAAGTAGATATTTAAGTAGATGAGTAAAAACATTGAGAGGAATAAAAAAAAAAGCCTTTTAAAACAATCTGATACAGAAATAAATTGTGTAGGTTTAACAAGCACACAACTATCACCAAAGACCTTGAGGTTAATTATGAGACGTGATGTATGAATAAAGCATGGAAATAACACTATTTTTTATTATGCTTAATTTTCAATCAAGTTGTAATTGTTAAATGATGTGAGGAAAACATGGTATTCAGCTGTATTTAATAACCTTAGCAATACAAGGAGTCAGCGTTCCAGGTTTAAAAATGATTAAGATTCTTATTTTCTTAAAATCGATAATTCTCTACTCACCATAGACAGTAAGATTGAATGTGTTGAGCGGTGTCTCTGAGCTGCTGCTGGTGACTGAATAAAGTCCAGAGTCTGTGGTTCTGGTATCTGTGATGGTCAGAGATCCAGTCTGAGGATCCAGCTTCAGTCTGTCTCTGAATCTCCCATAAAACTGTGGTTTACTATTTTCTTTGATTTTAGCTATGAGAGTGTTGCTGTGTCCAGATCTCCACTTTATAAGATCCTCTTTGTTTATTTCAGTAAGACCAGAGTTTAGAGTGACGGATTCTCCCTCCATCACTGACTCTGACTTCACTGCATCATCAGCAAACACACCTGATCAACAAACAGAAATATTCATATTCAGTTTTTGCCATTTTCATAGTGTGTCATTGCAAAATATCTTGTCATTTCACTAATTTCAGTGTATAGGGCTAATTGAATAATGTGCAATACAAGTCAAAGGAAGATAAAAAAAATAACATTATGAACAAAGAAATGTGAGTAGGCTATATTAATATAATAAAACATGAAAATGGATGATAGAAACAATAACAGAATGATGTGCATATGGACAAATGATAATATAAACAGAAATTAAGTCATAAAAATACTTACCACTCCACAAGCACAAACAGAAGAAAATAAACATGTCAAATATTTTCTTTGGCATTTCGCTGAAACACAACAGAAATGTTGTTATTAAACTTTTGAACGTCCAACGTGATAGATGAGCTGACCAGTGACAAGTGTTGCCGGTTTGTGCAGTTTACTGAAACTCTATAAAGGCAGTGTGATTAAACTCCTCCCTCCTTTTTACAGATGTTTTTTTCACAAAGATGTTTTTCATATGGTAGATATTCACATAAATATTTTTACTAAGTAATCACTGACACCGCGTCTGCAAAATCTCGAATCTGTCAACACTGGACATCTATTTGTCCATTGTGTCAGAAGTACATGAAGTGTTGAAATAAAGCAGAAATAGAACCGGTATTCCGTTTTCTGTCAGGGATTTGTCATGTCGGGTCGCGCGAAATCCAGACAACGAATGCGTCTAATATTCAGCTCCGTAGTTAACTAATCAGTGCACTGATCTGGGAGTCGGCCACATCCATGTAGCTAAACGATACTGATTCACGACCTAGGAAGCTAGGGATTGAGACGCACCCAACATCAAAGGTCTATTGTTACGTCGCGTTGTGGTGCTCACGTCCGACACGGTGCAGTACGTTTATAAGATTTTCTAATGACCAATGCCCATTCAGTATTTTAAGAGGTTGCTAGTAAGGATTTGTGAATATTTCATATTATGACATTATTGACATTCAATTCTGATTATTTTCAGTGGTTGTCCTTGTTACTTCACACCAAGAATGTCAAGTAGGCTAGGACTATCCAGAAAATGGAGATGGATGTTTTACCAACAGAATATATGAGAAAGTGACTATATTTTCCAAAGACATGATTTAAATGTTCAGATTGTATATTATAAAGAGAAAATAAAACTCTAGGCCAGTGGTTCTTAATCATGGCCTTGGGAACCATCAGGGGGTCCACGTTCTACAACTGATTCTTGGTGAACATGAATGTGTGATTTTATTGTAAAGACATAACTGTCATTCACTAAGTGAATTAAATCTAAGTGAAGTTAAAAAGTTAAAAAGCACAACAAATAAAACCATGGTTTTATATTTTAACCACGCCCTTTTCAAAAGCAAGTTTCGAGTGGGTTTACATTAACTATGATATTAAAAACCCATACCCCCGGTTTCACAGACAAGGCTAGTCTCAGACTAAAATGCATGTTTGAGCTGTTTTAACTGAAAGAAGCTTGCACAAGCATATCTTAAAATATGTCAGTGCCATTGTTCTGTCTCAAGATGCACATCAGTAATGTTTTTTTCTAAGGCACGTTTATAAAAGCTACTTAAATGCCCTAATTTACTTAGGACCTGATCCTGGCTTAATCTAAGCCCTGTCTGTGAAACTGTACTTGTGGGGAAAACACTAATGCATACATCTCTCCTGGCATCAGTTATTTCATCATATCTTTATTCTAAGTTGCTAAATTTGTTTAAAGCAGCACTAGGTAACTTTTGCTCTCGGGCTCCCCCTACAGTTGTGAAACAGTATTGTCCTCTACTACTGTCGTAAACTGTCATTCTACATCAGCGGATGCATCGCACGTGCATTTGTTGACATGACAACTATGATAGCCCTGAACACTGCAGGAGGAGTTCACCTGTCTATGGAGTTCACATGCAGGTGTTCTGCTTGCGTCGCGTGTGAAATGTCTTCATCCCAGGTACAGTGGCATATGTTTCAGCATGTCATATGAATATAATTTCATGGGTTTTATTTTTTTCAAACGCCAAATGATCGCGATGCTCACGTTTACAAGCCAGCGTCATTATAGTAGCCTAGTCTATTGGTTACCGTTTTACAGAATCTATATGATACTTCAGTTCAATGTTTGAGAGGTAGGTAATGACCATATATCGTCAATATTATAATATCAAGCTACCCTAGATGAATCTGCAAATTTGAAAAATCGATTTGCATTATAGCTTGAGGAAAGACAAATAAACCAATATCACAGACATGTTAGGTATCCTAAAATATGATTTTGTATGTATTACGTATTTACTTGCAAGAATGTAGCCCCTCCTCCTTCAGCTCACGCCAACGAGCAAACGCTGCCCAATGTTGATCCTCGTCCTGCCTTTAATCCGATCACTTTCTCGTTTCCTCTTTTTGCTTTCCTCCGACAAAACCTTTGCTTTCTTATTTTTCTGTGCTGCTTCGGCCATGACTATAACATTTGGCAAACAATTATAGTTTTTCTCGCACGTCCGAATTTAAGGAAGTGGGGGTGGGGGTGGAAGTGACGTATATGCTGTAAAGCAGTCGAATTTTGTAGTTCTTTTTTTTCTCGGGTTACTACCCGAAACCCGAAGTTTAAAAGTACGATTAAAAACGATACAGACCCCGTCAGGCTATGGCAGACGTGTCATTCAACCTATTGTAAGTCGATGTATCATCACAAGAGTTTTGAAAATATATTATGAAGGTTGAAAAGTTACCTAGTGCTGCTTTGTTTAAGACACATAAACTATTGAAAAACTGCTGAGTGTTTTATTGTTTTAAACCATTAAGGAAACTTAAATGTTGCATATGACCCCAAATAGGAATGAAAAATGTCAACTCCAGCTCTGAGGACCCACCATCCAGAATATTTTAGTGCCTGTCTCACTAATTAAAACACCTTCTTCAATTTATCAGCTTCTTAGTGTGTTGCATCTAAATATTCTGGGAGGAGGATCCCAAGAACTGGACCTGAAAAACTAATTTAAAACTAAATATTAAACATGAGTCATAATCTATCTATAGCCAAAGGAAATTATTCTCACATATTAAAGACTGTTGTTCACACTAAAAAATATCCGCACACGGGAGATTCAAACTGAGAAAGCATACAAAGTAAAAGGAAACCAACATTAACAAATACATACATTTACCTAAAAAAAACTTATATATATGATTAATAGCATCACACTTTTATGTGGAGTCATTAATATAACAGTGATATAATCTAGTAATATTACTGTCCCCATTTCATTATATTCTAGTAAAAAAACAAAATAAACCAAAAGACTTGTCAGCTACATTGTGTAACCCCCAAAAAGCTTTTATTCAGATAACTACAGATGTAAAGTAAAGCAATTTCCCACTGAGCGGGAATCTTTGAGACTGCAATATATCTTGCATTAATTCAACAGAATACAAAAACAAATCATTATACTTTTTGAGTGTCTGATTAATCAGTGTTTATTATCAGGCATTTTAGTTGAAAATCTGCTTTAGAATGATTTGTATTGTGAAAAATTATATACAAACACAACTGTTGTGAAAAACTAAAACTGAAAAAGGAGAGTTTAGATTCTGAAAACAAAATATTTTTTCGAAATGATAAATTTTGTAATATAATGTCTACAGTAGTTGAAGAATATCTCCATCTTCCCGAGTATCTGATTATTCAGAGTTTGATGGTGACTTCTGCTCCCTCCTCTTCTGCTGAAGACTTCTGGATCTGATATCATAAACCAGAACAACCACAGCAGCCATGCCCACCACAGCAGAGAGAGCCAATCGGATCACAGCTTCAGTGAAACCACAACAGTGGATACAGTCTTGTGAGAGAAGAAATGAGCAATGTTAAAATCTAAACATGGTTCTTAAGGAGTCTAAGCACTGAAGGTGTTTGCACTGTTTGTTTGGGCATCAAAGACCGTGAATCGCAGAGACCACAAACTCAACAGGATGGTCCCAAATGTGCACAGAAACCACCTGTCAGACACTATGTGGTGCTATAATTTTGGATTTTGAAGGCAGCGGCACACACCAAGTTTAATGAAATTTTGCCACACATAATAATTTTCAAATATTATAACTCCGCAACCGTATGATGCATGAAGTTGAAAATTTATACACAACTTTTTCTAACTCCTAGGGCATTTGTCAGACCTTCACAAACTTTGCGCACATCAGCTGTAGACCAAGAATTCTCAACGATCAAACGGTGTATCGGATACAATTTTTAAACACACACACACACATATATATATTTGTCTGTGGTATGGACCATTATGACTAGTAGCCTAGGCCTATATCTCTTGTCTTAAAGGGATAGTTCACCCAAAAATGAAAATTGTGTCATCCTTTACTCACCCTCAAGTTGTTCCAAACCTGTATGAGTTTCTTTGTTCTGCTGAACACAAAAGAAGATATTTTAAAGACTGTTTGTAACCAAGCAGATAGAGCAACTATTGACTACCATAGTATTTGTTTCCCTACTATGGTAGTCAATGGTTGCTCTATCTGCTCTATTACAAACATTCATCAAAATATCTTCTTTTGTGTTCAGCAGAACAAAGAAACTCATACAGGTTTGGAACAACTTGAGGGTGAGTAAAACTTTTGAGAACAAGTCATCCTGAGCAAACTTGCTTATATAGTTTCATGAATTTATGACGGAGCTAACGGCAAATTCTAAACTATAAGCCATTTTAAAAAAAAGTTGAAAGCTGTGACATTTATGTCCACTAGAGGGATTCGCGGGATAAGAAATCGTTTTGAACAAATTAATTTCCTATTCAATGGAAATAAATACATTGATCTAGTTTATTTGTATAACTATGGTGTACTGACAGAATAGTTTTTTCAAATTAATTTATACAGAAATCTGTGTAATACTTGTAGATCTTGAGCAAAACAGATGGCTGGTCGCACACTGAATCCAAAAAAGTCTAGGAAAATACAAAATCAATTTTTTGTTGCATTTTGAGCACTGAGGATAGCAATCTGCTGAAACGTCTGCTCATGCTCCTCTGTTTTTAACTCACTTGCATTTTGCACTTTATTGCACCGTGCAATTGACAAAATACATTTTGTATTTTCCTAGACTTCTGTCTTTTTTGGATTCAGTGTGCAGCCAGCCATTTTCTCTGTTTTGCTCAAGTCTATCTTTTTTGGTTCTACGCACCTGAAGCAAAAGAGAATTTTTCCAACTGAGAGCGCAACTACTTTCTTTGATTTATGCTTATAGATCTTTAAATGTTCACATATTTTAGATCACAACAATACACGTTTTTTTTTTCTTCAAGTTTCTAGACATGATTAAGTACATTTAATATGAAGAGACCATTTAGCTTATATTTTTCAAATTATAAAATGTATATATTTTAAATTATATATAGAACTATCACTCATGTGTTAAACAGCAAGCATAAGGGAAGGCTATGCATCTTATAGAAATACATTATAAAAGTGAAAAGGGCCTTGAGAGAAATGCTTCAGATAAATAAAGTTGAGCTGCAACCGATATCTTCATGTTCATTTGAAATTGTCCTGTGACGTTCTATGAAATGCGATTCATCTAAATTTAAATGTTAAAATGAGTCCACACATACACCACGTTATGATCACATTCCAGTGAACACGACAGTGAACCTTTTATACAGATTTTTTTCTACTTCCCTTTTAATAACAGTTAGAGGGAGTGATTTATTTTTAAAGTCAGTTGCCTTTTTCTGATACCAGTGATGCGGTAACTTGTTTTAAAAAAAAAATTCAAATCCTAACTATCACTGAAGATTCAAGACTTTATTTCAGTAAAAACCACATCATAAGATACGTTTCAATTTGATTACTAATCCTTGACAGAGAGGTCATTGGTGCTTGAACACCATTGATTGCTGCATGTGTGGCTATATTTTAGTTTGTGAATGTATGGCCTAGTTTCACAGACAGGGCTTAGATTAAGACAGGATTAGGCCTTAGTTCAATTAGGACATTTAAGTAGCTTTTATAAACGTGCCTTAGAAAAAAAAAACATTACTGGTGTGCATCTTCAGACAAAACAATATATTTTAAGATACTAGCTTAAACCATGTCTGTGAAACTGCGGGAAAATATAATATAATATAATATATGTTACGGCCTGTCTAGGGGCCAGGGCGCAACAGAAAACATAGGCTTAGTTTACGGGTATTTATAATAATGGTTATGTTTTTTTTTTTGTAACTTTTATTTGTTTTTTTATTTCTCAAAATGTTACAAAACTTGGTGTGCCTCCTCAGAATGTCCTGTTGTCTTTGTGGGTCTAATTTCGTTAGGCTTGTGCGCAGAAGCTATAGGTCAACTCATAAAAAAAGAATGTTGTCTGACCAATCAATTAACTTGAATCTTTGCAATGATTTGACAAATCAAAATTATTTTCATAATTTTTTGTCAGCACCATCCCTAGCTGCTGTGTGCATATTTTGGTGAAAATCAAACCAACAGCCTATGAGGAGTTAGAAAAAGTAGTTTTTTATGGAAATTTAAATAATTATAGGTGTAAATGAAATCAGATATGTAGATATAGTGCCATGTACCTGCAGAGCGTAGCTGACAGAGTTCAGTGTTGAGATGTGTGGTCTGGTTTCTGATGGGATTGTTGAGCACACAGCTGTAGGTGTTTTTATCCTGATATTCCACCTCCAGAGGTAGAGAGACACTGATGCCAAGATCAGACACACTGATGCTGGACAATAAACTGTTTCCTTTGTACCAGGAGAGAGTCACATGACTCACATTCACCACTGAACACACCAGTGAACAATTTGATGATGATGAAGATGATGATGATGATGATGATGATGATGATGATGATGATGATGATGATGATGATGATGATGATGATGATGATGATGAAGAATTTGTTGAAGAAAGGCTGATGACAGGAACAGGCAGACGAGCTGGAAAACAGAATAAATCCAATATTGCTGATATTTTCAGTTCAGTTCATTACATTTAAAATTGAATGAATGTAGCAGAGAAACAAATGTTATAAAATGTTGATTGTTAAAGTAATCATAAGAATGCATAAATGCACGAATGAATTTGTATCATCACAGTATTGTCTTTATATAATTTTATATCTTAGTAATTATGACTGACAACCTGCACGCGCACACACAAACAGGGTTTAATATGGATTTGGCCCACCCTTTGCAGCTTTATGGCTGAGTTGCTGTTGTTCCCAGTTGCTTCCACTTTGTTATAATACCACTAACAGTTGACTGTGGAATATTTAGTAGTCAGGAAATTTCACGAATGGACTTATTGCACAGGTGGCAACCTATCACGGTACCACGCTTGAGTTCACTGAGCTCCTGAGAGTGACCCATTCTTTCACAAATTTTTGTAGAAGCGCTGCATGCAAATACTATACTATACTATACTATACTATACACACACACACATGTATATGTGTGTATAGCCTATATATATATATATATATATATATATATATATATATATATATATATATATATATATATATATATATATATATATATATATATATATATATATATATACTAGTTATTCTCTACTCACCATAGACAGTAAGACTGAATGTGTTGAGCGGCGTCTCTGAGCTGCTGCTGGCGACTGAATAAAGTCCAGAGTCTGTGGTTCTGGTATCTGTGATGGTCAGAGATCCAGTCTGAGGATCCAGCTTCAGTCTGTCTCTGAATCTCCCATAAAACTGTGGCTTACTCATTTCATTGATTTTAGCTATGAGAGTGTTGCTGTGTCCAGATCTCCACTTTATAAGATCCTCTGTGTTTACTTCAGTAAGACCAGAGTTTAGAGTGACAGATTCTCCCTCCATCACTGACTCTGACTTCACTGCATCATCACCAAACACACCTGATCAACAAACAGAAATATTCACTCACAATTCACTCACGTTTACCACATTTGGAGATTTTTGGCCATTTTGAAACAATTAAAAAATTTATAATTGCATAACAACTCTTCACTTCACTAATTTCAATGTATATTTCAATAATTAAGTTAAACATTTTTATCCATGCTCTTTGATGACATGGATAAAAAAAAATACAAAATAACAATGAACAAACATACTTGAGTTTATTTGTTTGACTTGAAAATGAATGGAAATAACAGAATGATGTGTATGTGGACAAATGATGATATAAACAGAAATGAAGTGATACTTACCACTCAGACTCCACAAGCACAAACAGAAGAAAATAAACACGTCAAATATTTTCTTTGGCATTTCGCTGAACGGTTTCAAATAACAATAGTTCCTAATTTTGTAAAGGCTGAATTTAAACACAACCAAATGGAAAACACAACATAAATGTCATAATAAATGCTGAACGTTTCGTAATACTGCAACAGAAGAGCTGAAAAGTGCCGTGCTCAGCGTGCTGCTGGTCTGTTGCGAGTGGCTTAGTGAAACTCTGTCAGTGTGAATAAAAACCTTCTACGCTCAAGTGGTGCTCACTGCAGAACAAATGGGTGGAGCTTACATCTAGCTCCGCCTCGCTAGACATTCAGCGAATGTAATTTGCGTCTAATGGGTGGACCAAGAATATCCAATCCAACCACACACTGCCCACAACTCTACCCCTCCACCCCATTAGACATCCAGAAACCACTTGTTGACAAAACAGCTTAATGCTCATTGGTTTAAACAATAGCGTTCTTTTAATTTCCGAAAATTTTGATAATTTTAACTCTTTTTTTGTGTATAACAGTCTGACAGCAGGATCTGTTAAATTAAAATGGATCAACACTTTTATATGGTTGTATTTGCAGGGCCCTATATCACACAGTGATATATCCCAGTGGGGTCCTGGGAACCCACCGCTCTGCACATTTTGTATGTCTCCCTGATTCAGATCATCAGCTCATTACGTCTGACACCGACGCTTCAAAGTAGGGGTGGGCGATATCTCGATATTTAAAACATATCGAGATATTTTTTAAACACGATATGGATTTTGACATATCGTATATATCGATATATTGTTTATATTTAATTCTGATTCCGCCACTTTGCTTGTTTGACTTCTCTGTGCTTTGCTCGCCCCCCGCCCCCTTGCTTTTGTTCCCCCTCCCCTCGCATGTTGTCTCATTGAACATGGCGGCGTCCGCAACCGCAACCGTCCGCTACAGACCTCGTCTTAAAAAAAAAGGACAACTGGCTCCATTATAGAGTGCCGAAGTTGTGACGTCACTTTGTAGGCCAACCCGGAAGTTAGCGGCGCATGGGTTCCCTCGATCGAAAAGCCATTAATTTTCCCCATAGACTTTTGGAAAATCGCAAAAAATAAGATCTGTGTTCAACAAAGAGTTATGACCCTTACACGTTTTGTCTATCAAGATAATCTTTACAAATTAATCCAAAATGTATAAATTTTGAAGCCTAAATAAAGCCGTCAGATATAAAATGCTAACGTTAGGCTATAAACGGACTACAGCACACCATGGTCGCGGATCAACGTCATCATCAAGCTTCCTCAAACTTTATTTAAAAAACACACGCTCGCTCATTATGATCTGCGCTGTGCATGAACACTTATCCACTTTTTCATGAGAAATATTGCCCATTCGTTTTTTCCAAAATATGTTAGAAACTAATTTTGTTTATGCGTGCCTCTCTGAGATTTATCTTTTGTTAATGTTTTTTCAGACAATATGATTATCACTGTGATAACATTAAATGACAACCCAGTCTCTTTTTGTTAAATGCAAGTTTATGTATGATCAATAATACAAAACGTATAATAAGCTACACATGAAATAAAACAAACAATTCAGTTAAACATTCAATGTCAGTGCTAGTCGGCTAACTTACAACGGTAACGTACAGTTATAGCCTAAAAATAAACAAGTAATGAAACTTCACTTTGCCCTCAGCCTAAACGATTTGCCAGGGAACAAATTATAGATCCATGAGAGCAAATATGGGCCGTTAAATTTCCACAAGACGAATTATAGCTGGAGATGCCACAGAGACATCAGAGCCAGGGGCAGACGTCAGAAGGACTGGCCGAGTAAATTCTACTCTCGCCGGGTAAACAAGCGCTGACCGCCGCGGACCCACTGGAGCTCACAACTCCGAAAACACCAGATAAAATTTTTAAATAGGCACTCTTCTTATAAATAAACCACAGATTTGAGCTTTAAACAACTACATTATCAAATGAAAAAGTCTTAAAACTACGTTTTGTCACACATTAACAGTAATTTTAACACAAAAAGACGTGTAAACACAGCCCATATCAGCCATTTCTCAACGAGACGAACATGTGAAGAGAGTAAACTCCAAATGTTCAAGCATCCAACTTTGCGCGAATAGCGCGATTTATTCACGCCACATAAGTTCTTCATAAGGCTGAAACGCGGGCTAGTGAGAGATTGCCTGTTTGTCACGCTGACGTCTAAAGTCCCCGCCAAAGGATGTAGTCCCTTTTAGCAACTTGTTAGCAACCACCGTTTTTAAGACACAATAAAGTTTAAAAAAATCACAAGCAGGTGTCGGACGAACAGCAGACAGATGTCTACTGCCGTGAATGCCGAAAGTTGGTTCTCAAACACTTGATCCAAGATACAGTTAAACTAGGCGGCATTACTTTGCGAGACAAGAACTCCCGCGACTGTAACTTTACACTACGGAGAGAGAGCGGCTTGCTGCTGAATTGGAGAAGGTTACTTACTATGCCCTTGAGTTGAGTTGTTTTATTTTTGAATGAAAAGAAGGCAATATGTATTATTTCTTCCTTTATTTTACAGTTAAATTATTATTTTTGTATACAGGGATTTTTTTTAATGCCACAATTCTCAATATAATATTGAACCCGAACGTACGGCATTCACGGTTCAATACGCGCTTGTGAAATTCGGTTTTGCATGTAATTACCGGTAATTATTTATAATTGCCTCCATCCCAATATACTGTGTAACAGACTTCAGTATAACGTATCTTATCATTTGTTTTTGTGTAAATTTTTGACATTTCTGTGCGTTTAAATAAGTTTTAGGTCTTTATTATCTGTATTAATAAGTAGGGACTTTTATTTTGACGGGTGTTGCAGTCTACGGAGAGATGGAAAGAGAGTGAGCGCTCGTGAGAGCTCGCAGTTTGTGTGTTTTAGATTTAAAGTTTACAGTTTATTTAGCAACCCCCCGAAAAGGCATAAGTATGTGCTTGTTTACAGTCATTTGTTATGAGTATGTTTGTATATTTCGCTGTATTGTGTTATTGATAATGCTATGGAGAGAGAGTTTGTGTACGAGGTGTTTATGTGCACTTCTTTGTCTTGTGTTCAGCTCTTACGGTGATTTTAGGAGATCAAACGGTTACAATAAACTCCTGAACCATCAGTAAAGTCTGGCCATCATTCGGACGGGGTCCGCTACAGTAATGGTGCGTTCACACCGGACGCGATTCGCGCGAGTGATTTACATGTTAAGTCAATGCAGAGACGCGAAATGGCATTCTGCGGCGCGATTCGCGCGAATGCGGCGGCGAGATTCGCGCGATTGAGGCGGCGAAAAGGACGCGACTTGAGCGGTTTGAACGCGCGAATCGCTCAAGTTGAAAAATCTGAACTTTGGCGGAAATTCGCGCAGCGTTAACCAATCACAAGCTTGCTCTAGCAGTGACGCATTTACAAGCGGAGGCAGAAATCCGAACAACAATGGAGGACAAGATAATCGTGGCTGTGTGTGGGTACCCGGAGCTGTACGATACGTCCTCGTATCACTACAGGAACAGAAATAAAAAGGATCTTGCTTGGAAGAAAGCATGGGCGAGGCTAGCCCCTTTTTAGGGGTGCTTCAGCACCCCTAAAAAGGAGCTCAGCACCCCTAAAACTTGGAGTAAGAAATTGTGTTATTTAAAATTTTTGTTAGTCTTTTACATGGTTAAATAATGTCCAAAACATACTCCGTAGTTTGTGGTTTAAAATGTATGTGTTAAGGAGGAAAATGAAAACATCCCCGCATAGCAAATGGTGTCATCCTCTTCTCTTCTTCTACTTCTCCTCTGTACCTGCACCGCTCAGCACGACCGTCATCCAGCGCGAAACACACGCAGAGTGAGAACACGTGCAGTATTGTGATCGGTTGAAAGCTGTGTCTGACACTTCTTTCCTTTTACCTAGAGTTGTTCCGATTTCGAAACCATATCGGTGAGTACTGGAGTCAGTATCCTGAATCACCATGGTGGTACACCAATAATAAGTGTTTATTCTCGGACTTTTTAGTCCGGCGGGTCGCCGCCGCTGTGGAGTAGCACTGGGGCCAGTTGCATAAACTAAGCCATTATGTTAAGACAGTGTCTTAAGATCTAGTATGAGCCACTAGCAGTTAGGCAAGTGGCATTCAGTCTCACTTTTCGTATCAAATTAGGCCAGTCTATGTTTTTATGTAACTGATTTAAAAAAAATTATGAACAGTCTTAAAGAAAAAAAATGTATGTCTAACTTGTAAAACTAGTCTTAATGGTTTATGCAACCGGCCCCCGGGTGACTCGTCCATAGTCATAAACGGAGAGAAGTAAGTAGTTTATCGTTAATTTGATACTCATTTTAACAATTGAGAGTCATGTAAACATGACGTCACGTGCGTCTTTTCTGGTCAGTCGTCATGAAGCCCTGGCGTTTGGAGTGAAAACAAACGACGTATCACTGAAAACACTCACTGTGGCTTTTTAAATGAATTGTTATAAATTCCTAGATTTATATCTGTTATTTTTCAGTTGTGGCTGACTATCAAACTAGACAATAAAAGAAAGTTTCATGTTTTTCTTTTGCTGTATTTATTCATTCATCACACACAGGATTTAACCTGAAACAGGCTTAACTCCTGAACTCCTAGCATAACTCTCTCGCTCTCTCTCTCTCTCTCTCTCTCTGTCTGTGTGTGTGTGTGTGTGTGTCTGTGGCCTGGCAGTGAGCAATGGACATACGACAATTCTTTAAAAGAAAAAAGACAGATTCAGGTGAGAGACTAGGGACAGTCCATAATGACCTCTGTCTTTTTTCTTTCTTTTTTTTTTTTTTTTTTTGTTCTTCTGAAAAGTGTTGAGCTAGAGTAACAGATAATGCAAACCAGCTGTAGTTGTATCAAATTACTTATCTATGCAATGGTCCCCTGCTTTTATTTTATTTATATTTATTTCAAACTCACAAGCTTCTCTTGTGAAATGAATTTGTCATTTAAAAAGTTTCTAAGCCCAATAATAATAATAATAAAGACATTTAAAATGACACGCCTCTGTGTGCCTTTTGATCATATCCTTAGAATCTGTAAATGGTCTCATGCACAGTAAATTCCCCCGTGTTGAATTAACACCGCTCGGTGTTCATATGGGAACCACCAGCAGGGTGTTAAAGTAACACTGAAGCAGTGTTAAAGTTAATAAGATACTTAAGTGATTCATTGAGTGATGATTGTTTGATTATTGAAGACACCTGATGATTATGAGCAGAATCACTTAAGGAAAGAGAAACACAACTACAGCCACAGCTTAAGATGACATCAACTGAAAAGACATTAAATCTCTCTTATTATAAACCAGACTGACTTTATTTCTGTCATTTGTCTACAGTTCTTTTTGAGAATTAACAGAGGTTTAGAGGTTGATGTTTTATGGGAATGTTCGGTCATCGTTATGGAGATCAGTGTTCATTTTAGTTGGGCAGTTTGACTTGGCATTTTATGTCAGTTTGTGGTCTTAGTAACAAAGCTAACTGAAACACATACTTTGTTGCAAAGCAATCCATAAACATAAATTATCAGGTGAAATAGTTATCATCTTTTTTTTTGACCAAACTAATCTTTGAGAAAAGTGGATAAAAGAAATGTTAATAAAAGTTTTTTTTAGTCGAAAAAAAATCTACTAAACATTTTCACCATAAATGCTTTACTGCCACAGATCAGTCATCTTAAATGTAGATTTTTAGATACATCTAGGGGACAAAAAATGTTTGCGCACACAGACATCAAGAATCATCATATGAATCTCAACAATGGTGACATGCTGCAATGCATGCTGGGAGTCATGAGTGTTATACTATGATGATTATATATCCCAGCATGCATTGCAGCATGAAGCATGTCACCGTCATTGAGATTAATATGCTGATTCTTGATGTTTGTGTGGCTGTGCGTAAATTGGTTTTCTTCACAATGTATTTAAACAACAAATTTCTGAATATTTGATATCTGGCAAGAAAGAATTGCTGGTAAAAATCTACTAATAACAATTTGATAATTAAATTTTGTATGTGTCTGTTATCAGTCTCGTTTATGATGTTGAAAGATATATCATATGACCATCTTTGCTTATGATTTCTTTTGCAACAAATTATGTGTTTCAGTAAACACTATTACAAAGACCACAACCTGACATCAAAAGCCAAGAGTCAAACTGCCCAACTAAATGAAACACTGATCACCATAATGGTGACCAAATATTTTCAATAAAACATCAACATCTAAACCTCTGTTGATTCTCAATAAGAACTTCTGTAGATGTCAGAAATAAAGTCAGTGAGGTTTGTAGAGATGTAATGTCTTTTCAGTTGATTTCATCTAAAGCTGTGGCTGAAGTCAGTTGTAGTTCTTGTGTTTCTCTTTCCTTCAGTGATTCTGCTCATTATCATCAGGTGTCTTCATTAATCAAACAATCATCACTCAATTAATCACTTAACAGTATCTTATTAACTCTAACACTGCTTCAGTGTTACTTTAACACCCTGCTGGTGGTTCCCATATAAACACCGAGCGGTGTTAATTCAACACCGGGGAATTTACTGTGAGATAGCAGTAGAATAATCCTCAGGACAGAGGCGAATGATCTGTGAACTTGAGAGGCGTTTTTCTGGTGTGAATGAGGATGTGCTCAATGGAATTCAGGCATGCAGTCCAACCTCAGGCCATTTCTTGTCTGAGCCTCATCTGACAGCACTGGCTCTTCATTACCATATTGAACTTAAGTCAGAGGAAGTGATAGTCGCAAAAAACTTTCTGAAGCGCAAGAGTGAGGCTGGTACAGTTCAGGACATGCTAGCAGTGTACAAACTCCTAGATTCGGAAATGTTCCCTTCACTGAAAGCTGTTATGCAGGTTGCCTTGACAATACCAGTTAGCAGCTGTACATGTGAGCCGTCTTTTAGTGCCTTGCGTCGGCTCCATACATGGCTCAGGAGGACCACAGGCCAAAGCAGACTCCAGCACCTAGCTGTGATGTCTATTGAGAAGGAGTTGCTTGAAAAAATTGAACACCAAAGGGTCATTGACAGGTTTGCCACCCTCAAAGTGCGGCGACATAGATTAACTCTCCCAAAGTAGAGGCAAATGGGGATTCAGGGGAAGTACTTCAAAGATTTCCCTCTTTCTTTTTTTATATCTTTACTTTCTAAGTATTTTCAAGACCTCTGTAAATACTCTGGATATTTTGGACTTTTTGTTTTTACCTTCTTTTTTTTTCTTTTTCTTTTTTTTTTTGCTCTTGATATGAAGCTTGTTTTATTATTATTTATTGATGACATATTGGTTTATGAAAGTTCAGACAGGCATGCATCCAGATATGTTAGAGATGGCCATTTGTAAATAATTTACAGAAGATGAATTACATTTTGTTGTCCAAGTACCTGTTACTTTGTTCAATGACAATAAAGTTGAATCTAATATAACCAATCTGATGACTGTTGATACAAAATGAGGCACATGGAGTTAACGGTCAGGAAAACCAGCTGAGTGAAGAAGGTTTTGTGTTTGTTACAGGGGGCTGTCTGTGTGAACTATCACAATTAAGCTGGTGTTCTGAAAAGGTCTCAAAAAAAAGAAGAAAAAAAATCTGGATCTTGGAGTTAGTTGAATCAATGCTAAAATGATAAAGTTATTTTTCAATAGACATATTTTGTGTTTTTGTGTGAAAGAGGGTGGGTGGTGGCAGTGGGGTTCATTGGGTGCTCAGCACCCCTAAAGCTCTGACCCTAGAATCGCCCCTGGAAGAAAGTGAGTGAGGAGGTCGGACAGTCTGGTAAGTTGTAAAAAAACGCCCTTTACTCAATTTGAGCTATACATCGAGACTAAAAGCTAGATAAAGCAGTCACATTCGCTGTACTTTACAAATACTTTCCCGCTGAGTTGATTTGCCTTAATTCAGATGAATTGTGCAGAAAGAGGTGGAAGGGTCTGAGGGACACATATTTGAAGGAGAGGAGAAAAGAGATGGATAAGAGGAGTGGGTCAGCAGCAGGGTCAGGAAAAAAGTGGAAGTACTCTGCGGTCCTGTCTTTCCTCGACCCCTTCGTCTCCCCACGGGAGACAAGTGGAAATATGGAGAGGGGGGATGAGGAGAATCAGGCCGCAGGGTACGACCACCCTGATGAGAACCAGGGCGAGACAGCAGCAGCAGCAGCAGGGTACTCAGAGACAGGTGTGTTGACAAGTGAAGCAACACAGCAGGGCATATATGTTGTTGTATTTTTATGATGAAAAGTCTAAATTATTTTTTTCTCTAACTCGTGTAACGTGCAATGTGTGTAATGTTGTAAAAAATATTTAATATTTGTCATAACAGAGCCGATGGGCTCTTTTGATGGCAGTGAGGCTGGGTCCCCTCTGCCAGAACCTGCTGCTGCTGCTGCTGCTTCTTCCCCTGCTGGCCCTTCAGCATCTGCTGCTGTACCCACAGGTGTGTACAGGCAATAACCCAGCTAACAATGACCTGGCGGTCCACCAGCGTTTTTTGGGCGGCACAAAGTCAGCGGCTTGACACGGTTGGACCTCCGTCGGCACACCATCGGCACGCCGACCAATCTGAAAATGACGTCGGTCTGCCAGTGTTTTTTGGGTGGCACGCCACCGGAGGTTTGCCGCGGCTGGGCCACCGTCGGTACACCAGTGGCAAAGCCGATTGTCAGTCACTGTCTGTTGTGACACCTTTATTTTATATAAGTACATTTATTTTATATGTATATTTATTTAATTTATTTTTACAGTTAAAAAGAATCTGAAAGCACTTAATAAAAAATAGTGAGACTTATTTTGCTGGTCATATAACCAAAGCAAAGCATTTGTATAGAAAAATACTGTCTGCATGCAATCACTTTAAAAGGAAATAATTGGGTTGAGTGTTCCTAAACAAAATAATACAACATTTTAAACTAATATAATATAAAACTAATATAAAAGTGTCACTTTGTCTCACTATCAAGTGCAGGGGTGGCTTTTGCACCTATGAATTACACATAAATTAATTTTAAATTCATGATTTAATATTAATGAGGTTTTTATGTATGTAATGTTTTAATTCTAGTTTATTTGTGTAAAATATGCGTGACTGTGACTTTATTGCGCGTGCGTGTTGAACATCCGAATCTCGTTCACTGGAGCGGCGGAGAGTTGCCATGGAAACGACTCAACTGACAAGCAGCACAACTCCTTCTGTCGCTGTTGTTTTCACTACTTTCAGGTGAGTTTATACTCTAAAATCACACAAATAATACACACAAATGTTCCTGACACCTTCTTACGTGTAATTGACACACTTCTGTTGAATATTTACTTTAAATAAATGGTTTAGTATCTTCGGAAAAAGACCGTTAGCATCTCGGCTAACTATCGATTGAGCTCTTGTTTATGAAAGTTTGAGCTTTTAATCACATCTTTGTGTGAAAATGAGAGGTTTTGACCTTTTTGTAAAGGTTTTTCTTGTAATTTGTCAATGGTATGTGTCAAAAAACTAAAAGTATAAACTGTAACATTACTGTTAATCAGTGACGTCAATTACATGGAGCGCGAAAATTAGCTGCAAATTAGTAAACAACATTTTTTTTTAAAAATTCTGTGATTTCAGGAGGGACAAAATAACCCCTCTACAACAGAGTTGAAGCTCCCAAGATCCCAACATTCCTGAAGGAAGCTCCTGACAGAGAAGTAGGAAACAGGTGAACTGAGGAAGTTCATTAAATAACTTATGCATTTATTTGACAGTATATTGCACGTAATATCACCATGATTTTACATTATTTTCTTTTCCAAATTTATAAAAGGCTTTGACATCCAAACGGAAGTGACACTGTATGAGCAATAATCAACAAGTAAACCTAAAAACATAAACTCTTAATACATTATTTTCTGTATATTCTTCTTTCCCTTTTTTGTTTTTCTCCTCTTCTTTAGCTTCTTTCCTTCTAATAAACTGGCATTATATATTAAATATTGTTGGCTTGGTGCTTATGTTCCTAGATTCTTCCATGCTGATGTTCTGCACCACAGCAAAGTTGGAGCGGATCTCCTGTCAAAGAAAATCTGCAATACTCATACGACTAGTAAGTACAATCTCTAACATACACTAAAGTTCAAAAGTGTGGGGTTGGTACAGCTTTTTATATTTTTGAAAAATGTCTCTTTTCTGCTTACCAATGCTGCATTTATTTGATTAAAAATACATTAAAAACAGTAATATTGTTACAATGTAGATAAGCTGTTCTCTATGTGAATATATAGTAAAGTGTAATTTATTCCTGTGATCAAAGCTGAATTTATCATCATTCCTCCAGTCTTCAGTGTCACATGACCCTTCACTGATCATTCTCATATGAGGATCTGATGATCAACACACATTATTATTTGTATTATCAGTGTTGAAAACAGCTTCATATTTTGTAGAAGCTGTGATACATTTTATTTTTCAGGATTCTATGATGAATAGAAAGTTCAAAAGAACAGCATTTATTTGAGATATAAACTTTAGCAAAGATAATAAATGTCTGTATGTCTTTTACAAGCGTCTTTACGGTCACTTTGTTTTGATCAATTTAATGCATCCTTGCTGAATAAAAATATGAATTTCTTTAAAAAGAAAATCTTATTGAACCCAAACTTTTGAACAGTAGTGTACACTACCATTTATAGGTTTGGGGTCTGTTTGACGACAACAACAACAACAAAAAAACTGTGCTACAGTTATATGAGATTAAATAGTAAAAAGTGCACATTATCATCTTTTGCCTGAAATAATATGAACATGCTAATCTTTCTCCTGTTACTTCCCTGTTTCTATCTCAGGATGCACAGCAAGGTTACTAGAGATTACGCCAGCTCCAGTTTGGATCCAGCCTCACTCACGAAGACTTCAGATGATTGCAACTATAGATGGAAATGCAAAACTGCCAGATATTGTCCTTATATTGTAATCGTTGGCCCGGTTATACAGACAGGTCTTAGATTAAGCCAAGGTTAGGGCTTAGTTCAAATAGGACCATCTAAGTAGCTTTTTTTAAATGTGCCTTAGAAAAAAAAAAACATTACTGACGTGAATCTTGAGACAAAACAATGACACTGGCATATTTTACGATATATCAGGTCAAGTTGCTTTCAGTTAAAGGGTTAGTTCACACAAAAATGAAATCCTAGGGTGTGTATGACATTGTTTTTTAAGCCAAACACAATCAGAGTCATATTAATAAATGTCCTGGCTCTTCCAAGCTTTATAATGGTAGTGAATGTCTGTTTCTGTTTTGAAGTCCATAAAAGTGCATCTGTCCGTCATATAACTGCTCCACGCGGCTCTGGGGGGGTTAATAAAGGCCTTCTGAAGCGAAGCGACGCGTTTGTGTTAGAAAAATATCCATATTTTAAACTGTATCAAGTAAAGTTCCAGCCGATCGCCTTTGAAAGTGCCTTCTCGCAATTCAAGATAAGTTTATAAGTATATAAGTTTTAAATATGGATATTTTTCTTACACAAACGTCGATTCGCTTCAGAAGGCCTTATTATCACCCCAGAGCCGCTGGAGCAGTTATATGACGGACAGATGCACTTTTTATGGACTTCAAAAACAGAGCAACTATTACTGCTATTATAATGCTTGGATTAGCCTGGACTTTAATATAACTCAGATTGTGTTCATCTGAAAGAAGAATGTCATATACACCTGGGATGACTTGAGGGGGAGTAAATAATGGGCTAATTATCATTTTTGGGTGAACTATCCCTTTAATCAACCATTTTGTTCTGGCCTGCCAGTCTCCTACTCAGTTTACATTATATCCCGTGCATGCATCGTGGTGCTCACAATAACAGCATCGGCTGCCACAGATCTCGAGAGCGCTGCACTGTTTACAACCAATGTTCCCTCTGCGCACGCATGCTCGGCCACGCACTTGTGATGCCGTGGCCGTGCAGAAATAATAAAATGAATAATGAACTGCGTCGAAGATTGGCACAGGCTAGACCGATATTGTTGAATAAAGTCGTTATTTTTGTGTATTTTTATGCACACTAAAGTATTCTCGTCGCTTCATTAAATTAAATTTGAATCACTGGAGTCACTTCTTTCTGGGCCTTGAAAGTGTTAATTACATTGCTGTCTATGGAGGGGACAGAGTGCTCTTGGATTTCATCAGAAATATCTTCATTTGTGTCTGAAGATGAACGAAGGTCTTACGGGTTTGGAGCGACACGAGGAAGAGGAATTAATGACAGGATTTACATTTTTGGGTGAACCATCCCTTTAAATCTTGTCTGTGAAACCGGGCAAGTGTCTTAAAGGAAAGGTTTGCATGACAGGTTTGCTGATAAATAAACCGGGATATATCAGTACATGTAACTCCGAGAAAGAGTAAACAATGTTCATTTACATACATTATTAACATTGTAACAAAGTGGGTTGAAAATCTGAGAACTTGCTCTAAAGATGTTGAAGGATAGCATAATTGTGTCTGTTTAACTGAACACAACTTTAAACTCATGACTTGCATTATCTTAGAGCTATTGCTATATGAACACTTAGTATTGGAAGACTGTAGCGATGTTATCTTTTGTTCAAACCATGGTTCTCTACTATAGTAAAATTGTAATAATACCAGAGTAAAATTATGTTTATCATAACTATAGTAACCATAGGTTTTGACACCATGGTTACTTTTGTAGTTATGGTTTTACTACAATCATTGATGAACTATGGTTAATTTTGTTAGCTTATGAAAACGAACCATGGTTTTACCACAGCCTTGCAGTAAAACCATAGTTAATTTTCACAAGGGTACAAATAAACTTAAATTGAATGCTCCTAATTTACTTGACTAATGTTGAATAAAAGCATCTGATAAATGTATAATCTGTTCACTGAAAATGTATTTAATAAAAATACATCTGCAACTGCTGTTGAGAGGTCTGCATTGTTTTTCTCCATTATAGTGTAATGACATTTTGGTTAGCTTAAGGAACTGATTAAAAACCGTGGACCGACGGTGGGCCGCCAGAAAACGTTTGTTATAAACCAGCGGCTCAGTAGCGGACCACTGTCGGAAAAGTGGTGGCTGCCGCTGGTGGTCCGCTAGAATAACGATGAGCAAAATCCCAGCGGGCCGCCGGCGGCAGCCACCGGTGGGCCGCCAACTTTGCCTCCAGTGGTCCGCCACTGGCCCGCTGGTCGTATGTTTGCTGGGAATGACCATGTTTAGATGCATATTATATCTACTTGTAAGCACTTGTAGTTTAATCCTTTTCTGGGGATGCATAATTTTAGGAGAATCTGTTACAGATAAAATATATGGCATTTAAAAAAACTGTGCGTTTATAAATATGTGTATATTATATCTACTGTAAGCACCCGTAGTTCTATCATTTTCTGCCTTCTCAATGTACAAAATGTTATCATTTGATACAGTGCCACCAAGAGGAAGAGCCCAGAGAAGGCGCAGGGAGCAGCCTTCAGAGGTGGAGCGGCAGATTCCTGGAAGCCCTCAGGACCCGTCCTGTGGCTCCAGCGCCACCTCCACGCTCAGAGGATGAGCTCTTCCTATTAAGTCTGGTCCCTTCCCTGCAGAGGTTACCGCCTCAGACGAAAGATTTCGTCAAATTTCAAATTCATAAATTAATTTATGAAAGCAGCACAGTTCTGCTTAATTTGGAACATTTGGAACCCACAGTGTAATTTTTAAGAGGCAGTAATCTCTGCAGGGAATGAACCAGACATTCTCTCCTTTCTCCTCTCCTTCACTTTGTCCCTCAATCTTCCCTCTTCCAAGCAAGATCCTTTTTATTCCTGCATGTTAATTGTAAATAGTTTTAAATGTTCTTTGTATATTTTTTTAATATATTGTTTATTTTATTTGATTAATTTTGTATAAATACATTTTTTATATAAAGGTCCTTTCACACTGGACGCGATTTTGACGCGCGAATAATTCGCGCGATGGTTTTATTTTTTGATCAGCTGTTTGTGTAATGAGAGCTTTCACACCGAACGCGAATGTGCTGCGGCGAAAAAACGATGTTTATTTTTTTCGTTTCGATGTCTTTTTTTTTTTTAACACTCGCAGTGACAGAAAAGGCTTAAACCAATCACATACAAGGAAACAAAGGTGACGAAATGTCCAGTTGATGTCACTAGCCATTCAATCAACATTAACCTTTGCCAGGTATGGCATTTCTCACGAGATTACAGCTGTAGTTGTGTTTACAGCTGTACAGATGCAGATGTGTTTGCCCACTATAGGCTACAGATTACGATATTATAATCAATAAATGGATTTTTTTTTTATTTATCTAATTGCGTCCGCGACTATGGAAAGTGAATGTGTTTCCGTCAGTACGACTGTGGCACTTAAATGTTTACATTGTGACTCAACTGGAAACACAGCAGCTCCGGATCGAGCCGTTCCTTTAGAGTGTGTGTGTGTGTGTGTGTGTGTGTGTGTGTGTGTGTGTGTGTGTGTGTGTGTGTGTGTGTCTCGTCAGATGCGCTGCTACCGTCTCTGTCTCTCGAGCTCCTCAAATTGTCCCACGGACATTTGAAAGTAAGTGCGGAACCGGCCATGATAAAGTTTTAGCTCCTGTAGAAGATTAGCATACTCCCCTTCAGACTCTCTGTTCTTAAAGTTTCTTTAAGACTGGGTGCATCCAAAACCTTCTTCTCTGTCTTTTAAAGAAAATTTAAAGCTCGTCTCCACTGAATGATTACGTGTCCGTGTTTCTCAGCTGTCGGCGCGAATGTTTTGGAATGTTGGAGTTCTGAAACGTCGCAAACTCGCGTCGCGGCTGGTGTGAATGGTTTTGACGCGAACTATTCGCACACGAAGTATTCACTTTTTCCGCTTCGCTTTTTCGTTACGCGTCCGGTGTGAAAGGGCCTTAATGAACAAAGGTTTTGAGGTGTTACTTTGTGCACAACATAGTAAATCATAATAGTTGTTACATAAATATTATTTCTATGTTTAGACTAGAATACGTATGGCAAACATTTGTACATTAATTCTTATTATATCCTATTGCAAATACACTCACAATAGTATAGTAAAAATGTGTTATTTGTTATTGGAACAGTGTTGTGGTGTAGTGTAATGAGACTGCAGCAACGAGACAGGTATTCTTTTTGGAGGCTGGCTCCATTTATCATTTGAAAATGAACAACAAACTGATGGGTGATTTACAAGATAAAAGAAAAAAGATAACAATATTTACAAGAGAGGATGAAAAGATGTGATTTAAAATATAGAACAAAAGAAATATATACACAACTATTCAGTCGGTTGCCATGCGACTGCTCCCTCGGCTGAAAAGTGAGCCATGAAGCTGTCCCTGACCCGGATGGCCTCTCTGGCAGAATAGTTTGCGGCAACCCGACCAAGACTCTGCAGCGAGTCCTCTGCACCTTGCACCCCCCCACTCACAGCAGGTGCCTCAGCAGATCGCCGCATGAAATTGTGGAGGACGCACGTCGCCTTCACACAGCGCTCCACAACATCCAGCTGAACCTCTATGAGGCGACGATACATCCTCCACTGAGAGGACAGGATCAGGACAGGAAGGCGTTCTCCACCACCAGCCGGGCTCTGGAGAGACGGTAATTAAAAACCCGTTTCTCTCGGGGAAGGGTGCGCCCAGGGAATGGCCTCATGAGGTTTTTCCTGAGGGGAAAGGCCTCATCTGCCACAAAGACATGGGGCATGGGGTCCTCTGTGGTCCGCTCCTGGAAGAGGATGGTCAGGTGGCAGATGGAGGGTGCCACCACGGAGTGCCTGGCCAAAGGCGGAGTTGGCCATAGTTCCACCATCACTCGTCCGCCCATATCCCCCGACATCAATAACCCTGAAGCAGTACTTGGAATTGACCGCCATTCATCCGTGGAGGGCACAGCCATGAACTCGTCCACCAAGCAGTCCCAGATTGCAGTCACCACATCTGGGACAACCTGGCAGACAGTGGAGACACCAACGCGGAAGTTGCTGGCAATGGTCCGGAAGGAGTCTCCAGTGGCAAGATATCTGAGAGAAAAAAATCAAATAAAATAAACATTGTTTTAAATGAAAATTGCAATTCCATATTACCAAATATAAATGTATAATACTGATACAATACTGGTGTTTTTGAGGGTTTTTTTACAGTTAAACAAGCTTGCTAAATGCCCTTAACTTTGCATTTGCTCTGATTTGCTTGCTACATTGCAAAAACAAACTATTATTCAATATTATAATATAGCAATTACCTGCATAATTCAAAACTCACTTTGACTGTTGTATTTCAATATTTCAAAATTTAATAAAATTTCTCATTTCAATATATTATTGTATTTACTACACTTTGTTCATTTACTGTAGTATATTTACTATAGTACGATTCAAAAACACTAGTATTTACTAGAGTAATTTACTATAATATACTATAGTATTTTTAAACAACCATTTTCATTAAAAATTCATATTAAAGTGCTATATTGAGAACTGTGTGTTCAGAAATATATGAGAGACTATATATTCTGTTATATAACATATAACATGTATAACTATATGTTCTCATCAGTCATTAATTAACGTTACTTGTAATCACACAGAATATTAAATGATTTACTGACCGGAGACAGATGGCACTCTGCAGGTGGAATGCAGCGCCTGTAGTTGGTATCCTGGAGGGAAATCCTGTCACCGACACGGGACAACAGGTCATCAAACTGGGACCGGCTCAGTCGGAAGTACTGCTGAAAGCGGCCGTCATCCAGGCGCAGCTCCTGGAGGAGTTGATGAAACTCACCGAGCTGGGTGCGCTTCTGGAGGATCTGATGGACCCAGACACGGCGCCGAACGAGTCTACGCCGCTTTTCAGCCTTCCACATCAAATAAAGCGCAGCTACCCTCTCAACAAAATCTATGTCAGCCATTTCACAACGAGACTGGAGCAGAAAAAAAGAGCAGGAGCCAGCGGCAAATGTGAGAGAGACTAGCCGAGGAAAGGCGGGTCTCGCCGGGTAAACGCGCGTGGAACGCCGCTGATTGCCTGGATCTCACAACTCATAAATTAATCACAGATTTAAGTTTTAAACAACTATATTACCGACTGAAAAAGTCTTTAAACTACGTTTTGTCACACATTAATAGTATTATTTTTTTTTACAAAAAAGACGTCAAGTGACCGAGACGGGCTGGCTATAGGCTCATATAGGGCAGAAGCCCCTCCCATGACGCGAATTCGCGTCTGTTGTGTAGTTGTCACACACGAATTTCATGCGCGATTCGCGCAAGTAAACTCAAAATGTACACGCGTCCACCTTCGCGCGAATCGCGTCCGGTGTGAACGCCACATAAGAGCTTCACCTTCGCTGGTTCAGATCCCCGCTGCACGTGCGTGCACAAGGTGGCAACCTTGATCGTTAACGGATTGCAGCACGTTGGAATCAGCGTGATGGTCTACGGAGCTGAAACGCCATAAAAGTGAGTTCATTATGGAAATTGATACTGAAGAACAAGAATCTGCCAACCTGCTTCAGACAGAAACAGAAAGTGAAAAGTATGGAAAAGGAGCAGTTAAGCGTAAAGATACAAATACATCTGAACTTTTGTGTTATGAACAAGACAGAGCAGAACTCCCTCGACGTTCAGAACGTTCACATATTCCTACGGAGAAAATGCTTGCTTACCAGAAAGAGGAGTGCTCTAAGAAAGAAAAAAGGTTAAGCACTTTGTATGCACAATGGAAATTAGATGCTCGTAAAGCAAGACATGACTTGAATTCAGACAAGCGGCTCGCTGAAATTGCTGACTCTCTTGAAGATAAAAATAACTGTATTACGAAAATCTTCAGTGAAATAAGGGAATATATCACACCCGCTGCTGATTTAAGACGTAAAATTGATGCATGTGAAGCCGTGACCAATGACATCGTCAAAATTGTGCTGGAAAGGTTGTCAACAGTAGATGGCGAGTTTGATGCAGAACAGGAAAGGGGCCGTCTACATGAACTTTTAGCTCATAGTTATGCTCGCTCCATATATGGTTCCAGTGTTTCACAAGCAAGCGTCGACAGCCATTCTGGATCTACTTGTACAGCAAGCAAACGAGCAGATGCTGCGGCAGAACTGGCTGCGAAAGAGGCTGAATACAAGATGATGCAAATGGAAAGACAACAAAAGGAAAAAATAAGAACTCTAGAAGAGCAGCTCAGAAAAGAGCTAGAAATTCAAAGGTTTGAATTAGAACGGCTGCAGATAGAAAAGGATTTAGAGGTTGCTCGGGCCTGAGTAAATTCTTATGATGAAGGAATAAAGCAAGAGACAAAGAGTCAGTCAATACAGAACGAACATGAAAGTCAGAGAAACAAAATATCTTCTACGACACGTCAGCAATACGATGTTGTCCACACGTCACAGTGAAGTGTCTCGCCTTGCTCAAGCAGTTCAGGACAGCATAGCCATCAACAGGTTACCCATTCCTGAGCCTACAGTGTTCAATGGAGACCCAATTCAGTTTGTGGACTGGAAAGCTTCATTTATGTCACTCATAGATAGGAAGGGTATCTCAGCAGCTGAAAAACTCTTATTATTTGAAAAAGTATGTGAGTGGCTCAGCACACAAATATCTTGAAGGCACCTTTTATCGAAATGATGAAGAAGCATACAAAGATGCTTGTAACAAGCTTAACCAAAGATACGGCCAGCCCTTCGTCATTCAAAGAGCATTCCGGGAAAAGCTGTCAAAGTGGCCTAGAATACAGTCCAAAGATGCAGAATGCCTGAGAACATTTTCAGACTTCCTAAATGCCTGCCTGCAAGCTATACCTCACGTTAAAGGCTTAGAAATATTAAACGACTGTGAGGAGAACCAAAAGCTGGTACAGAAACTTCCTGACTGGGCAACCTCCAGGTGGAACCGCCAGGTCACAACATCACTTATGGACGGCAAGGAATTTCCTAGCTTTCAAGACTTCGTTAAGTTCATGTCAACAGAGGCAGAAATAGTTGGTAATCCTATCACTTCTTTACATGCTCTTCATTCACACGAGCCACCTCATGAGAGAAGAATCTCAAAAGAAACCAAAAGAAACAAGGCAATTGTCTTCAAAACTCAAACAACAGTAAACAGTGAAAACCGACAGTGGCTAAAGGACAGTTAAAAGCGCCATGCATGTTGTGTCAAGATGACAATCATCCACTGTGCAAATACCCAAAATTCATGGAGAAGTCTCTGAAAGACAGAAGGTCCTATGTCAAAGACAATAAACTCTGTTATGGGTGCTTGAAACCAGGTCACTATGCTAAGGAATGTCGCCGGCGCCACACATGTGATGTATGCAAATTGCGACATCCCACATGTCTTCATGATTACAACTATGAGAATCACGGAAACAAAAAACAACCAACGGTAAGCAATGACCATGGACATGAGAGTGAAATTACGGATGCCATGTCACTTAATATCACAAGCGAAGGTCATTCAGTCATTACATCTATGATTGTACCTGTATGGGTGTCGTCTGTGAAAAATCCATCCAATGAACAGCTTGTCTACGCTTTGTTAGACACTCAGAGTGACACGACTTTCATTAATGAAGAAATTAGTAATGTACTGCAAGTGGATACTTAACCAATAAATCTCAAACTTACCACCATGATGGGAGACAACATGATCATTAAGAGTAAAAGAGTATCTGATCTTTGTGTGAGAGGGTACAATTCCTCAGTACATATCAATCTTCCTCCAGTATACACCAAGGATTGTATTCCTGTCAATCGTGATCACATACCAACGCAAGAAACGGCAAAGAACTGGAGTCATTTGAAGGTAATCACAGACGAAATGTCACCTCTTCTCAGCTGTGAAGTTGGTTTACTGATCGGCTATAACTGCCCCAGAGTGCTAGCTCCCAGGCAAGTCATACTAGGTAAAGATGATGAACCTTATGCTATTCTAACCGATTTAGGATGGAGTATCGTGGGCTGCTCCACACTAGGCTTCAACGAATCAACAGCAGTCCGTCTTTGTCACAGAATAGTCACAAAGGAGATACCTGCTTTGACACCTGTGGATGTTATCCGTGTACTTGAGTCGGACTTTAAGGATGTCACAACAGATGACAAGACCATCTCTCAAGATGATATCGTGTTCCTAGACAAACTCAAAGAAGGCATAAAGAAAAATGCTCAAGGACATTATGAAATGCCTCTTCCGTTCAAACAACGGCCATACTTACCTGACAACAGAGAGCTTGCCAAGGTCAGACTCAATCATCTGAACAAGCTACGGGTCGTTTTCGATTGTTCTGCGAAATTCAAAAGCACAAGTCTCAATGAACATTTGTTAACAGGACCAGACATGATAAACAATCTCACAGGAGTCCTTGTGAGGTTCAGAAGGCATCCGATAGCTGTGATATGTGACATCGAAAAAATGTTCCACCAGTTCCATGTCCAAGAAAATGACCGTGATTACCTGCGCTTCTTATGGTGGAAAGACGGAGACACAAATTCAGCGCTTCAAGATTACCGAATGAAGGTGCATCTTTTCGGTGCAGTGTCTTCGCCCGGTTGCGCAAACTATGGGCTAAGATATCTAGCCAGTGCAAGGTTATTTTCGTAAACGAAAACTGAAACTAAGACTAAAACTATTGGTCAAAAAACATTTTCGTAAACTGAAATAAAATTTAAAAATCATAATAAATGAAAAACTAAAACTAAACGAAACTAACAACTCTTACTGAAAAACTAACTGAAATAAAAGAATAATTAGCAAAAATAAATATTCGTTTTCGTATTTAATAAGCTCTCTTTACTGTGGCGGAGAATCTGCCCTGTAGCGGTTGAGGGAGTGTCTGTGGAGCTACAGCGCGTGAAGTGAGTGAGCTGAGGAGATTAACCGCTGTCCTGAGACGCGACGCGTGCAGTGAACACATCGCTAGTCCCGTTCAACAGCTGTTCACAAAGAATGCGTTCGTGGTAGTGAAATGGGAAATGACACAAGGTAATGAGACGCACGTTGAACTTAAACTCACTGCTTTTAGAACGCTGTTACATACGCGAGAGACGCTGGTGCAACAGAAGCAAGTGCTACTGTGTGTTTGAGATTTCATGTTCGCATAATATTGACAGGCTCAAAGGTGTTATCATTGTTTTTACAAATCTTACAAAAATTTTACAAAATGTTATCATCCGTGTGGAGACATTTCCCCACAAAGTAGGGAATACCAGGACACACGCACACACGCACGCATACAGCATATACACTTCATTATTTAATCCCACTGTCTTCACAACAGTTTGTGTTGGCTGTAGTCAGATGACTTTAGCTGTGGTCACACTGCTAGCCTACATTGTACTACTGAAGAAATAATCTTTAAATAAATAAGCTTTTAATTATTTAACAATATTTCATCTGGTGTTGGTTCTTTGTTCAATCTCAGACCATTTTTGTCGTATAGGTCATAGTTTGACTCAAGCTTTTTTGCTTAAAGGTAAAGACCCAACTTTATGCATGTTTTGTAAGATTCCCCTCTCTGTTAAACAAGTTTTGTTGGACTGTCCTGGGTTAAAACAAGAATGCTCTTTTATCAAGTTATTTCACTTAAGAACTTATTTAGTAAGATTATGCATGAAAAGGTTTTGGATTTTTTTATCATAAGTTGATTTTAAAAAATCTTGTATATGACGTGTTTGTTTGCTTGGTTTTATTGTATTTATATGATATTTGTATTTTTGTAATTAAATTTTTGCCATGAATATAACCTTAGCTGCTGACATGGCATTAAAGGATTAGTTCACTTTCAAATAAACTTTTGCTTATAATTTACTCACCCCCTTGTCACCAGGTCCAAATGAGAGGTTCAGTACAGCTTCAAAAGGGCTTTAAACCACATCAAATGGTACCAGACGATTAATAAGGGTCTTATCTAGCGAAACGATCGGTCATTTAAAAAAAATAAATAAAAAGTTTAAGTTTTATAAGCACAAATGCTCGCCGTGCTCTGTTCAGAGATGCACGCTCGTGACGTCACGTAAAACGCAATTACGTTGAAAAGGTTGCGCTACGCAGGCACAAAGACGTTTGAATATGTGGATACGGTCCTCCTTCCGCTCATTTGTAAACACTGACTCTGTACTTCCGCTGCGTCTAGCGCGACCTTTTCAACGTAACTGTGTTTTACGTGACGTCACAAGCGCGCATCACTGAACAGAGCACGGCGAGCATTTGTGCTTATAAAACTTAAACTTTATTTAATTTTTTTTTAAAATGACCGATCGGTTCTCTAGATAAGACCCTTATTGATCGTCTGGTACCGTTTGATGTGGTTTAAAGCCCTTTTGAAGCTGTACTAAACCTCTCATTTGGACCTTGAACCGTATGGGGTCTATTGACTTACTTTATGGAGAAATATCCTGAAATCTTTTCATCAAAAATCTTAATTTCTTTTCGACTGAAGACAGAAAGACATGGATATTTTGGATGACAAGGGGGTGAGTAAATTATAGCAAAAGTTTATTTGAAAGTGAACTAATCCTTTAAATAAAACAATCTTTATTACATTATATTATTTATATTATTAAGATGTCTGCATAAGAGTAAACTCTAATCGGAGCAAACATTAAACTTTGCTGAAGTTAAAAATCTTGATTTGGTCTCTACACTGCGTTCTGGTAACTCTGTTAAACTATAATTACTAAAACTAAAACTGAAACGAAATATATAAAAACTAAATAGAAATGTGTTTACAAAATAAAAACTAAACTAAAACTAGCAAAATAATTTCTAAAACAAACTAAAACTAAACTGAAATTTGTTGCAAAATCGAAAACGATAATAAAATAAAAACTAATTTAAAAATGCAAAACTATAATAACCTTGAGCCAGTGAGCATAGTCAATCACACTCATTAGCTGCTCAGTTCATCGCAAGAGATTTTTATGTTGATGATGGAGTCGCAAGCGTAGAGACAGTGGAAATTGCCATTCAGCTGGCAAAAGAAGCACGGGAGTTGTGTGCAAAAGGTGGTCTTCGACTTCACAAGTTTATATCAAATGACAACGCAGTTCTGCAGAGCATATCAACATCAGAACGTGCTGTAAACTTTGAAACAAAGGATCTTACCTTCAATGACATGCCAATCGAGAGAGCTCTGGGAATTCATTGGAACATACAGAGTGATAGCTTCAAATTCCATATTCCACTAAAGGTCAACCCACAACACGTCGTGGAATATTGTCAACTGTTGCCTCCATATACGATCCTTTGGGCTTTGTAGCTCCCTATGTTCTCAATGGTAGGAGGATCCTTCAAGAAATGTGTCAACAGGGTACAGGCTGGGATGATCCACTTTCCCCTGCACTTATCCCACGGTGGGAGAGATGGCAGAACGACTTCATCAATCTGGAAGGGGTGAATATACCACGATGTTATACACCTCTTGATTTCGGTAAGATTGTAAAAACCGAAGGACATCATTTCTCTGATGCAAGTACCTGTGGTTATGGTCAGTGTTCGTACCTGAGAATGATAAATGAGAAGGATGAGATTTATTGTTCTTTCCTCATTGGCAAAGCCCGGGTTACTCCTGCTAAGATTACTACAATACCGAGATTGGAGTTGACGGCAGCCGTGGTATCAGTCAAAATGAGCAACATGCTCAAATAAGAGCTTGACCTCACCAATGTCAATGAATTTTTTTGGACTGACTCAAAGGTGGTCTTGGGTTACATAAATAATGATGCCCGCCACTTTCACACGTTCGTAGCCAATAGAGTCCAAAAAATACGCCAAAGCACAGCACCCAAGCAATGGCTGTACGTACCAACTGATGAGAACCCAGCAGAAAATGCTTCAAGAGGAAGAACAATAAATGAGTTGCTCTCATCCAACTGGTTCTCGGGTCCCTCGTTTCTGTGGAAGAAAGAAATAGCCATCTCAAAAGTGGTACCAGAACTTCCAGTAGGAGATCCAGAAGTAAGGAAACCGCAGACATTTCAAACAGAAGCCACTGAAAGTAAAGATCTTGTAGACCATTTGTCTAAGTTTTCATCTTGGTCTAATGCTGTCAAAGCCATTGCACGACTTCTGAGACGGATTAGGAAAGATAAAACGAACTTCCGGCTTCTGTAAGTGAACAAGAGGATGCAAAATGCTTGATTCTTAAAGGAGTGCAAAAGCAAGTATATCAGAAAGAATCGGATGTCCGGTGTCAAGGAAAACAACTGCCAGGTTATAACAAACTTCCCCCACCATTTGTGTATTGTGGTATGGATTGCTTTGGTCCTTTCATGACTAAAGAAGGAAGAAAACAGCACAAAAGGTATGGCCTGCTTCTAACTTGCTTTTGATCAAGAGCCATTCATATAGAAATTGCATTAGCATTACAGAAACTTGATCCAGAAAGGCTCACTGCGTTTCTTGCAGATAAGCAGTGTGATTTTGTTATGAATGCCCCTCATTCCAGTCATGCAGGTGGTGTATGGGAGCGCCAAATCAAAACTGTAAGGAGTGTTCTTAATGCTACAGTCTCCCTCTCATCAGGCAGGCTCAATGATGCTTCACTGCGCACTTTGTTTTACGAAGCCATGGCAATAGTCAACAGTCGCCCCCTTACAGTGGATAACCTGAACGACCCCAAGAGCTTAGAACCACTCACACCGAACCATCTGATTACCATGAAAGCCACCACAGCCCTACCACCACCAGGAAAGTTCATAAGAGAAGACATCTATGGGAAGAAGAGATGGAGACGGGTACAGTATCTCACTGAACAGTTTTGGAGTAGATGGAAAAAAGAGTATCTACACAACGTTGCTGCTAGACAATGCTGGCATGCTCCAAAAAAGAATTTTCAAGTTGGTGATGTGGTCATGGATACGAATGAGACCCTTCCAAGAAATGAGTGGAGACTAGGACGGATCATAGACACTGTAACTGGCCAAGATGGACTAGTAAGGAAAGTCACAATAGCACTTGGTGACAAAAAGCTAAACAGGAAAGGAGAACGGGTAAACAAGGTCTCTAAAGTAGAGAGACCAGGGGCCCGTTCTTCGTACGTCGCTAACTCAGTTAGCTGGATTTGATTGTTGACGATTTGACATGATCTCGGATTGTTTGGTTCTTCGAAGCTCATCCCTGACTTGCTGTCATAGTAACAGGTCCGTAAGCTTAAACCTGCTCATGAGCAGGCTTATTTCATGTAAACAGGATTAGATTGCATCTTGAGGTGATACTTAAAATCTGTCCCAGCCACTGCTACTTTATTACAAGAGTTCATTACTGAAGGGGCAATAATAATAATTTTAAATAATAATAATAATATAAAAATGTTATATTGTATATGTATATGAGAATGTATATAATATTATAATGTTGTATATAATAATATAGACACAGCCATTTGATTGAGCGATTTATTTGTGATGGAATAATAACTTTATAATTTTATTGGAGGTTTACACACATGTTGTACAGTTACTCTGAGCCGTGCATTAATTTAAGTGATCACAGATATTACGGGAGTGGCTTGATGCAGCGCAAGAGATGCAGATCATTTGATCTTGAGAAACCCTTAAAGGTCCCATGGCATGAAATTTTCATTTTATGAGGTATTTCAACATTAATATGAGTTCCCCTAGCCTGAATATTGTCCCCAAGTGGATAGAAATGTTGATCTGTGTAAAACCGAGTTCTGGTTGTCTTTCTCTGCCTTTGAGAAAATGACAGGCCAGACTAGCCAATCCTGAAGTCTCCTGGTTTGACGTCCAAGCAGGAACGGTTCCCTCCCTTTCCTCCGCCCAGAGAATCTGGTACGCCCATGCAAACGCTATATTATTGTCCTCGGCTTGTGAACAAGTGAACGCTGGCAGTTTCTCAGTGTTTGGATGTACAAATGAAAACAGAAGTCTTTTTTCAGTTCCTTCTGATCTGTGATCAGTGATTTCTTATGTGTAGCTAATTATTTATTATTCGTGCACACACTGCGGCTTCTCTCTCTCCCGACAGAACAGTGTTTTCGTGTTTTCTATCTTGTGAGTCAGTGTTTTTGTACGTCCTCGTCGCGTCTATCTGTTCTAAAATGTGCATACAGTCGGGAGTTTCTGCTCAACATTGGCAGAGCCACATCTTTAGAGATAAACCTCACGCACGCCGAAGCTCGGGCTGGCCGGACGGCCTTCAACATCCCCGACCCCCAGTACTGCATCTGGCCCACAGCGGAGGCACCAAACGCGGCGTGAGATTAAGCAGAAGGGGGGTAAGCGTGAGGGTATCCGGCTAGGCTAGCCAGCTTTCCCCACAATAAACTGGATTACATTCGATTACTGCTGTTGTGTCTTTGTTTGCGCTGTGTAAGTTACTCAATGCGCGTCACTGACGCTTTTCATATGATTGGAACATATCTAGAAATAATGCTTTAATCAAACTTACTAACTCGTTCATCTCGCTGTAATGGTACATTGCATGTGTTACAAAGTTGGTAGAATAATGATGAAGACGGACTCGGCGTGACTGGGACTCGTGTTTATTCAGAACTCTCAGATACAAACACAATAAACTCGCGCTGACAGACAGCGCTCTCATAACTCAGTAGTTACTATAAATAACTTTGTTAGCAATCGCTCCGTCTCCGTGATGTCCGGTTCGCGAACAAATCATTCTTTGAATCGGTTCTTTTTAGTGAACCGAACCAGTTCACCAAATCGGACTGAATCGTTCTAAACGGTTCGCGTCTCGAGTCAGCGCTGATCCATAATTTACTAAAGTTTCTAACTTTCTGACATGAGTGACAGCCCCTCCGACTAGAAATAAACTAATAACCTGAAGTATATGCTAGTAACTACAACAGTTCACCCTGAACTGAGACATGCTGAGAGAACTGATGTGAAGTGAACTCAGGTCCATCCGTCTCTCTGGCAGCAGCTCGTGCGTCGTAGACCTCGTTAAACCACGCCCCCTCCGCTCATATCAAATGCAAAGATGTCAGCCAATCACAACAGTGGGCGTTTTTACTGAAGTCTCACTGCAGACACGCCTCTTGAAACGGGGCAGTCAGCCACAGGGCAAACAGCAGTATAGACAAAATGCCTTTTATTTCTAAATTATGACATTTTATGATGTAAAAATCATACTAACAATATAAGTACACCTCAGGAAACACTATAAAATAATAGAAAAATGCCATGCCATGGGACCTTTAAGAAACTTTAATAATGTCACGTTACAAATCTGCTCCAAATTGAATTCAAAATTAAATTACAACATTGAAATAAAAATGTAAAGGGTGTACAAATACTGTATAAAATCGTGAATATGAATAATTGGTAATCATGTTAAAAAAAAAAAAAAACTTTTATAATTTATCTATAATAACTTTTATGTTGGTTTGGTGGTTTGGCTGTTTCCTTATAAAGGTCCAGAAATTTGTGGGGTTTTTATTGTATAATTTGTCAAGTTTTTTGCCAGGTGGCTTTTTTAATTATATGATGTCATTACGTTGCTGTCTTGACGCCAGCCAATCGCTGCATTGCTGATCGTGGTTTCGAGTATCGATGCATCTGCCCTCTTCAGGGAACACAAGAACACGCAGTGATCTTAGATCATTTAATCCAGATATTTTAATCCAATCAGCAAATTCGTTTGAAGAACCAAATTAGCCAGAGATCAGTTATCACGATTAAAAGATCTGGGATCTGTCAAATCATCTCAGATGTAATAAGCAACGTACGAAGAACGGGCCCCAGCTCAGAAGTTGGTCTTGTTATTAGAAGCTGAGTAAACTAATCGTTAAAAGGACTTTACTTTGCTTTACGTACACAAGAGTTATAAGTGAAAATTATGCATGTTTGAAAAGCATTTATAATTTGGTGGACAGACTTCAGTATAATGTATCTTCTAATTTGTTTTTGTGTAAATTTTTGACATTTCTGTGCGTTTAAATAAGTTTTAGGTCTTTATTATCTGTATTAATAAGTAGGGACTTTTATTTTGACGGGTGTTGCAGTCTACGGAGAGATGGAAAGAGAGTGAGCGCTCGTGAGAGCTCGCAGTTTGTGTGTTTTAGATTTAAAGTTTACAGTTTATTTAGCAACCCCCCGAAAAGGTATAAGGTGTATATGTGCTTGTTTACAGTCATTTGTTATGAGTATGTTTGTATATTTCGCTGTATTGTGTTATTGATAATGCTATGGAGAGAGAGTTTGTGTACGAGGTGTTTATGTGCACTTCTTTGTCTTGTGTTCAGCTCTTACGGTGATTTTAGGAGATCAAACGGTTACAATAAACTCCTGAACCATCAGTAAAGTCTGGCCATCATTCGGACGGGGTCCGCTACATACTGAACAACGCGACATACATTCACATCACACGTTAGTGGTAGAGTTATACTCACCGAACACCAGGGGCGATTCTAGGGTCAGAGCTTTAGGGGTGCTGAGCACCCAATGAACCCCACTGCCACCACCCACCCTCTTTCACACAAAAACACAAAATATGTCTATTGAAAAATAACTTTATCATTTTAGCATTGATTCAACTAACTCCAAGATCCAGATTTTTTTTCTTCTTTTTTTTGAGACCTTTTCAGAACACCAGCTTAATTGTGATAGTTCACACAGACAGCCCCCTGTAACAAACACAAAACCTTCTTCACTCAGCTGGTTTTCCTGACCGTTAACTCCATGTGCCTCATTTTGTATCAACAGTCATCAGATTGGTTATATTAGATTCAACTTTATTGTCATTGAACAAAGTAACAGGTACTTGGACAACAAAATGTAATTCATCTTCTGTAAATTATTTACAAATGGCCATCTCTAACATATCTGGATGCATGCCTGTCTGAACTTTCATAAACCAATATGTCATCAATAAATAATAATAAAACAAGCTTCATATCAAGAGCAAAAAAAAAAAGAAAAAGAAAAAAAAAGAAGGTAAAAACAAAAAGTCCAAAATATCCAGAGTATTTACAGAGGTCTTGAAAATACTTAGAAAGTAAAGATATAAAAAAAGAAAGAGGGAAATCTTTGAAGTACTTCCCCTGAATCCCCATTTGCCTCTACTTTGGGAGAGTTAATCTATGTCGCCGCACTTTGAGGGTGGCAAACCTGTCAATGACCCTTTGGTGTTCAATTTTTTCAAGCAACTCCTTCTCAATAGACATCACAGCTAGGTGCTGGAGTCTGCTTTGGCCTGTGGTCCTCCTGAGCCATGTATGGAGCCGACGCAAGGCACTAAAAGACGGCTCACATGTACAGCTGCTAACTGGTATTGTCAAGGCAACCTGCATAACAGCTTTCAGTGAAGGGAACATTTCCGAATCTAGGAGTTTGTACACTGCTAGCATGTCCTGAACTGTACCAGCCTCACTCTTGCGCTTCAGAAAGTTTTTTGCGACTATCACTTCCTCTGACTTAAGTTCAATATGGTAATGAAGAGCCAGTGCTGTCAGATGAGGCTCAGACAAGAAATGGCCTGAGGTTGGACTGCATGCCTGAATTCCATTGAGCACATCCTCATTCACACCAGAAAAACGCCTCTCAAGTTCACAGATCATTCGCCTCTGTCCTGAGGATTATTCTACTGCTATCTCACAGTAAATTCCCCGGTGTTGAATTAACACCGCTCGGTGTTTATATGGGAACCACCAGCAGGGTGTTAAAGTAACACTGAAGCAGTGTTAGAGTTAATAAGATACTGTTAAGTGATTAATTGAGTGATGATTGTTTGATTAATGAAGACACCTGATGATAATGAGCAGAATCACTGAAGGAAAGAGAAACACAAGAACTACAACTGACTTCAGCCACAGCTTTAGATGAAATCAACTGAAAAGACATTACATCTCTACAAACCTCACTGACTTTATTTCTGACATCTACAGAAGTTCTTATTGAGAATCAACAGAGGTTTAGATGTTGATGTTTTATTGAAAATATTTGGTCACCATTATGGTGATCAGTGTTTCATTTAGTTGGGCAGTTTGACTCTTGGCTTTTGATGTCAGGTTGTGGTCTTTGTAATAGTGTTTACTGAAACACATAATTTGTTGCAAAAGAAATCATAAGCAAAGATGGTCATATGATATATCTTTCAACATCATAAACGAGACTGATAACAGACACATACAAAATTTAATTATCAAATTGTTATTAGTAGATTTTTACCAGCAATTCTTTCTTGCCAGATATCAAATATTCAGAAATTTGTTGTTTAAATACATTGTGAAGAAAACCAATTTACGCACAGCCACACAAACATCAAGAATCAGCATATTAATCTCAATGACGGTGACATGCTTCATGCTGCAATGCATGCTGGGATATATAATCATCATAGTATAACACTCATGACTCCCAGCATGCATTGCAGCATGTCACCATTGTTGAGATTCATATGATGATTCTTGATGTCTGTGTGCGCAAACATTTTTTGTCCCCTAGATGTATCTAAAAATCTACATTTAAGATGACTGATCTGTGGCAGTAAAGCATTTATGGTGAAAATGTTTAGTAGATTTTTTTTCGACTAAAAAAAACTTTTATTAACATTTCTTTTATCCACTTTTCTCAAAGATTAGTTTGGTCAAAAAAAAAGATGATAACTATTTCACCTGATAATTTATGTTTATGGATTGCTTTGCAACAAAGTATGTGTTTCAGTTAGCTTTGTTACTAAGACCACAAACTGACATAAAATGCCAAGTCAAACTGCCCAACTAAAATGAACACTGATCTCCATAACGATGACCGAACATTCCCATAAAACATCAACCTCTAAACCTCTGTTAATTCTCAAAAAGAACTGTAGACAAATGACAGAAATAAAGTCAGTCTGGTTTATAATAAGAGAGATTTAATGTCTTTTCAGTTGATGTCATCTTAAGCTGTGGCTGTAGTTGTGTTTCTCTTTCCTTAAGTGATTCTGCTCATAATCATCAGGTGTCTTCAATAATCAAACAATCATCACTCAATGAATCACTTAAGTATCTTATTAACTTTAACACTGCTTCAGTGTTACTTTAACACCCTGCTGGTGGTTCCCATATGAACACCGAGCGGTGTTAATTCAACACGGGGGAATTTACTGTGCATGAGACCATTTACAGATTCTAAGGATATGATCAAAAGGCACACAGAGGCGTGTCATTTTAAATGTCTTTATTATTATTATTATTGGGCTTAGAAACTTTTTAAATGACAAATTCATTTCACAAGAGAAGCTTGTGAGTTTGAAATAAATATAAATAAAATAAAAGCAGGGGACCATTGCATAGATAAGTAATTTGATACAACTACAGCTGGTTTGCATTATCTGTTACTCTAGCTCAACACTTTTCAGAAGAACAAAAAAAAAAAAAAAAAAGAAAGAAAAAAGACAGAGGTCATTATGGACTGTCCCTAGTCTCTCACCTGAATCTGTCTTTTTTCTTTTAAAGAATTGTCGTATGTCCATTGCTCACTGCCAGGCCACAGACACACACACACACACACACAGACAGAGAGAGAGAGAGAGAGAGAGAGCGAGAGAGTTATGCTAGGAGTTCAGGAGTTAAGCCTGTTTCAGGTTAAATCCTGTGTGTGATGAATGAATAAATACAGCAAAAGAAAAACATGAAACTTTCTTTTATTGTCTAGTTTGATAGTCAGCCACAACTGAAAAATAACAGATATAAATCTAGGAATTTATAACAATTCATTTAAAAAGCCACAGTGAGTGTTTTCAGTGATACGTCGTTTGTTTTCACTCCAAACGCCAGGGCTTCATGACGACTGACCAGAAAAGACGCACGTGACGTCATGTTTACATGACTCTCAATTGTTAAAATGAGTATCAAATTAACGATAAACTACTTACTTCTCTCCGTTTATGACTATGGACGAGTCACCCGGGGGCCGGTTGCATAAACCATTAAGACTAGTTTTACAAGTTAGACATACATTTTTTTTCTTTAAGACTGTTCATAATTTTTTTTAAATCAGTTACATAAAAACATAGACTGGCCTAATTTGATACGAAAAGTGAGACTGAATGCCACTTGCCTAACTGCTAGTGGCTCATACTAGATCTTAAGACACTGTCTTAACATAATGGCTTAGTTTATGCAACTGGCCCCAGTGCTACTCCACAGCGGCGGCGACCCGCCGGACTAAAAAGTCCGAGAATAAACACTTATTATTGGTGTACCACCATGGTGATTCAGGATACTGACTCCAGTACTCACCGATATGGTTTCGAAATCGGAACAACTCTAGGTAAAAGGAAAGAAGTGTCAGACACAGCTTTCAACCGATCACAATACTGCACGTGTTCTCACTCTGCGTGTGTTTCGCGCTGGATGACGGTCGTGCTGAGCGGTGCAGGTACAGAGGAGAAGTAGAAGAAGAGAAGAGGATGACACCATTTGCTATGCGGGGATGTTTTCATTTTCCTCCTTAACACATACATTTTAAACCACAAACTACGGAGTATGTTTTGGACATTATTTAACCATGTAAAAGACTAACAAAAATTTTAAATAACACAATTTCTTACTCCAAGTTTTAGGGGTGCTGAGCTCCTTTTTAGGGGTGCTGAAGCACCCCTAAAAAGGGGCTAGCCTCGCCCATGAGCAACGATAATAGTTATTGTGTGCAAAAAAAAAACTAAATAACGACTTATATAGTGATGACCGATTTCAAAACACAGCATCATGATGCTATGAATCAGGGAGTCGATTCTTGATTCGGATCGCGGGTCAAACTCCTGAAATACGTGACTTTGGCGATCCAAACCGCTGAATCCACTCATTGATTCATAACGCTTCAAACCGCTGAATCGACTCATTGATTTAAACGCTTCAAACCGCTGAATCGACTCATTGATTCATAACGCTTCAAACCGCTGAATCGACTCACTGATTTAAACGCTTCAAACCGCTGAATCCACTCATGAGCTGTGTCTCATTTCGGAAGGCTGCATCCTCCGGAGGGCGCATTTGAAGGCTGCATGCGTCTGAAGGCCGTCTCATTTCAAAAAAGTAAGTAGGACACTCCGAATGTGACCTTCAAATGCGCCCTTCTTTTCAGGAATTCGGAGTGTGCATGAGATGTATCCTTCGTTGCTGCAGATAACCCACAATTCTTTGCGTCGCCATTAACTACCATCATGTTTTTTAAATATTATTTGAAAAAATGGCGCCGCCTGCAGATATACATGCAAGCGAAATGTGGTGTTTAAACTTAAGTAGTTTAAAGCTTGTTTTTATTTTTAAGCTGTATATAACTCAAATAGATAGTTGTGGTAAACAGGATTACAAGTGTTGATTTTTTTTTTTTTTTACATTTAGAACAGTACTTTGCTGTCAAGGCAAAACATTTCATAGTCATTTTCAAGTTATAAATAATTTTCATTCATATAACTGGTGTGAGAGCGCAACTCCACTGTGAACGTGTTGGCATAGCAACGTGATACTTCCTGCTTGTGTGTCCTACGGAGGACGTCTCGTTTAATTCTGATTAAGGACACTCCGTATACCGCATCCTTCACAGGATGTGTCCTCCAGAGGATGCAGCCTTCAAAATTAAATGAAATGAGACACAGCTATTGATTCATAACGCTTCAAACCGCTGAATCGACTCACTGATTTAAACGCTTCAAACCGCTGAATCGACTCATTGATTTAAACGCTTCAAACCGCTGAATCGACTCATTGATTCATAACGCTTCGAAGCTTCATGATGATGCTGTGTTTTGAAATCGGTCAGCACACAGGGAAACTGCTTTGCGCGTCTTTTGCTGTTATTTTTGTTGGCAAATGGGAGTTTGCGCTTCATCATGGTTTCACCGATATCCATGTTTCTCCACGGGGTTTGCAGCTTTTCGATGACTTTCACGTCAGGTAATTACGTCACTTCAAAGCGTTCCCATGGCAATAGGGGGGAAATGGAGGCTCTTGTGTGAAGTAAACAAACATTTTTCAACTTTCTGCTAATATATATGACTTTTTTTGCAATGAAAATGCGGGGATTATGAAATCATGCTAGCCCCGCATATTTTGCACACGGAAATAGGCAATTTATGCGGCGAAAGTGCGGCATATTTGAAAAAATGCGGCCACCGCATGAATATGCAGACTTTGGCTGATTATGCGTTAAATCACGCGATCGCATAATCGCGTTTTTCTGGAGGGACTGCTTCTTCATACACCACATCTAGAAGAATCTGTCTGAGCAGCTCTGATGGAAGCTGAATAAAATATAAATATATAACCATTTGAAAAATTACAAAGAATCATAAAACACGGGACGTGATGTTGAACTGTCCATTGTGCCAATAGATGGTATGCACATGAGGTTTGCCTTGATGTTGAGAGTGGTGTGAGAGCTGTATCTCAGAGGTGGGAAAGATGTTAATTTCGGGACACATCATCAGTAGTGTACCTTTGAATCAGGGGGTGTTTCGGCCTTTCAACACTAGACACCCTCATCAAAGGTGGCCAGCTACAGGGTGATCAAACCTGAGCTTGTGTCCCATGCCCAATCATAAGAATTGCCTGGTTGTTTTAAATGGCACAGCCCACGGGACTTTGGGTTCTCAAGTGGGGTATAGGGTGGGGGGATTAGTAAGCGGGTCATGTTGTTGCTCTTTGAGCCCAGCAAGGGTCCTTCCGCTTAATCCATATCCACTGGCTGCTTCTTTTGGCCGCTTCAGAGACTGATCTAACTGTCTGCCGTAGAGCCTGTCCATGGATGCCAAGGTCTTTCAGCAGTCTGATGGTGGAAAAAGCCACAAAACCTCTGCATCCCACTTCAACCGGATAGACTTTCACTTTCCATCCTCGTTGTTGAGCGTCTGCTGCCAGTTCTATGTAGCGCAGTTTCTTGCGCTCATAGGCCTCTTCTGCTAAATTCTCCCATGGGACTGTGAGCTCTATGATATAAACAGACTTCAATGAAGGGGACCAGAGTACCAAGTGTGGCCTAAGGGTGGTGGCTGCTATCTCGGGTGGGAAGATTAGTTGCTGGCCAACATCGACTAGCATCTTCCAGTCCCGGGCCATGGCTAGCGCTCCAGCTTCTGGTTTGTTAGGGGGATGGTTGGGCTTTTTTTGTCCCTCTCGGATGAAGTTTGGGGCCGTGATGGAATTTGTTACTCTCAGGGGCAAGAAGTTGGTGGTGTTCCTCTTGCTCTCAAGAGCTGCTGCCAGACTCTTCAGGACCTGGTTGTGTCTCCAGGTGTAACGACCTTGTGTGAGGCTGGTCTTACAACCGCTCAAGATATGTTTAAGAGTCGCTGGAGTTGGGCAAAGGGAACAGGTCGGGTCCTCGCCATACCATTGGCAGAGGTTTTTTGGAGATGGGAGCACATCATAGGTGGCTCTGATGATAAAGCTGATGTTGCTTGCCTCCATTTCCCAGAGCTCCCTCCAGCTGAGCTTTCTCCTCTCCAGGCCTTCCCACCTTATACATTGTCCCTGCTTGGCAAGAGAGACAGCCTTTGCTCTTCTTTGTGCCTCCTCTTGACGGCGCACCATTTTCCTCCTCTCTGATGTTGAGGCCTTATGCCAAGTTGGCTTACTTGCCATAAGGCCAAAGTCTCCTCTTCCCAACTGGACGGGCCCTACAATATCACTGTGCCACAGGGCTGACGTAGCTTGCTGCACCGCGTTGGATGGTGTCCATTTCCGTCCAGTTAACAGGGGTGGAACGGCATTACTGATGGTCTGGTCTTTGGAGTCCTTCAAAGTCATCTGGAGTCTTACTTTAGCGCACTTGTACTCTTCAGTAAGGCTCGTGATAGGCAATTCAAGGACCCCTCTGCCGTCGAGGCTGATGTTAGTCAGACAGCGTGGGACGCCGAGCCATTTCTTTATGAATGAAGTCATTGTTCGCTCCATCTTCTCCACAGCTGTTAGTTTAATGAAACTAACATTCTCCACAACAAATAGTTTAATGAAATACTTAATATTAATACATACTATTCAATAATACATCAGCAAGGCCTCCAGCTGGGTCCATGGCTAAAAAAAAACATACTTATTGAAAAACATACATATGTATTTATAACATTGTAAATGTAAATTAGTAATATTATTTACTTAATTGATTGCTTGATTTCATTTTTTATGGGTTAATTGTAGCAGCCATATTTGAATTTAATGTTTTCCATTGTCACCATAATTTCCACTGGCCTCGTTTTTAATAGCATATGTATACACTCACCTAAAGGATTATTAGGAACACCATACTAATACTGTGTTTGACCCCCTTTCGCCTTCAGAACTGCATTAATTCTATGTGGCATTGATTCAAAGGTGCTGAAAGCTTTCTTTAGAAATGTTGGCCCATATTGATAGGATGGCATCTTGCAGTTGATGGAGATTTGTGGGATGCACATCCAGGGCACGAAGCTCCCGTTCCACCACATCCCAAAGATGCTCTATTGGGTTGAGATCTGGTGACTGTTGGGGCCATTTTAGTACAGTGAACTCATTTTCATGTTCAAGAAACCAATTTGAAATTATTCAAACTTTGTGACATGGTGCATTATCCTGCTGGAAGTAGCCATCAGAGGATGGGTACATGGTGGTCATAAAGGGATGGACATGGTCAGAAACAATGCTCAGGTAGGCCGTGGCATTTAAACGATGCCCAATTAGCACTAAGGGGCCTAAAATGTGCCAAGAAAACATCCCCCACACCATTACACCACCACCACCAGCCTACACAGTGGTAACAAGGCATGATGGATCCATGTTCTCATTCTGTTTACACCAAATTCTGACTCTACCGAGAGATATATTCTGAATGTCTCAACAGAAATCGAGACTCATCAGACCAGGCAACATTTTTCCAGTCTTTAACTGTCCAATTTTGGTGAGCTTGTGCAAATTGTAGCCTCTTTTTCCTATTTGTAGTGGAGATGAGTGGTACCCGGTGGGGTCTTCTGCTGTTGTAGCCCATCCGCCTCAAGGTTGTGCGTGTTGTGGCTTCACAAATGCTTTGCTGCATACCTCGGTTGTAACGAGTGGTTATTTCAGACAAAGCTGCTCTTCAGCTTGAATCAGTCAGCCCATTCTCCTCTGACCTCTAGCATCAACAAGGCATTTTCGCCCACAGGACTGCCGCATACTGGATGTTTTTCCCTTTTCACACCATTCTGTGTAAACCCTAGAAATGGTTGTGCGTGAAAATCCCAGTAACTGAGCAGATTGTGAAATACTCAGACCGGGCCCGTCTGGCACCAACAACCATGCTTAAATTTAATCAAAATTGCTTAAATCACCTTTCTTTCCCATTCTGACATTCAGTTTGGATTTCAGGAGATTGTCTTGACCAGGACCACACCCCTAAATGCATTGAAGCAACTGCCATGTGATTGGTTGATTAGATAATTGCATTAATGAGAAATTGAACAGGTGTTCCTAATAATCCTTTAGGTGAGTGTGTGTGTATATATATATATATATATAGATCTTCTGATCTAAGATGGCGGCGCGAGTAGTTCGCGAGGCTCTGGGTCTCTCCAGATTCTGCAATTTTGCGGTATTTTTCCTGCTCATCTCGGGTCTGTTCGTTCAGAATAGTTGTGCCTTAACATCGTACACCCGTGGTGAGATTTTGGATATTGGTTTGCGAATTTCCGACAGTTTTATGGACAATCTTCGACTCCTTCCTGAGATCGCTAGGACACCCGAGGCTATGCACTCTACCCGGCCGGGCGGAAGTGCTCGCAGGCGGCGCTGAGATCGTAAACAAAGGCGGGGAAAACGCGGAGGTCTGAGTGCTAAGCTAAGGCTAAAGCTAAGGCTAACCCCACATCGGCTCTCTTTACCCAGTATTTTCCTTGCCAATGTACGGTCGCTAGTGAACAAAATGGAGGAGATTCGACTCAGCATCACACACAGCAAGAAACTTTTGAACTGTAACGTCCTAATCTTCACGGAAACCTGGCTAAACGGCGGAATACCGGACACCGCTATTGAGCTAGCGGGATGCCACACGCTCCGGGCGGATAGAACATTAGATGGCTCCGGTAAGACCAGAGGTGGTGGATTGTGCATTTACATTAACAAAGCCTGGTGCACAAACTCTGCTATTGTTGGGAGTCATTGTTCAGCTAACCTCGAGTTTCTCATGGTTAAATGTAGACCGTTTTATCTACCGCGGGAGTTCACTTCCACCATTATAACTGCAGCCTATATTCCCCCGGATGCTGATGCCAAGCTTGCTATGAAAGAACTTCATGCAGCCATCAGTAAACAACAGACTGATCACCCGGAAGCTGCTTTTATTGTTGCAGGTGACTTTAATCATTCAAACTTAAAGTCAGTGCTACCCAAGTTTCACCAGCATGTTTCCTGCCACACCAGAGGAAACAAAACCTTAGACCATGTTTACACAAACATGGCTGGCGCTTACGTTGCGACACCCCTCCCCCACCTGGGACAGTCAGACCATATCTCTTTGTTCCTCATCCCCAAATATTCACCCCTCATCAACCGTGTGAAGCCATCAGTGAAAACCATCAAGGTGTGGCCTGCGGGGGTTGATTCCACACTCCAGGAAAGGTTTCTACACACAGACTGGAGTGTGTTTGCTTCTCAAGCCACCAGTGGCGCTCACACGGACATTGACTTCTACACCTCCTCTGTATTGGATCATATCAATACCACCATTGACAGTGTTACAACCCAGAAACAGATCACCACATACCCAAATCAGAAGCCTTGGATGAACAGGGAAGTTCGACTCCTGCTGAAGTCACGCAATACTGCCTTCAGATCAGGAGATGCACAAGCCTACAGTACATCCAGAGCAAACCTGAAGAAGGGCATCAAAAAGGCCAAGCACTGCTACAAGCTAAAGATAGAGGGTCACTTTTCCAACTCTGACCCTCGACGCATGTGGCAGGGCATTCAGGCCATCAGTGACTACAAACCCCCCCACTCCACCCCCGCAGCCACTGATGTCAACTTCCTGAACGAGCTAAACCACTTTTATGCTCGCTTTGAAAGAGACAACAGAGAAACTGCCACCAAACTCAAACCCTCAGCTGACCCACCAATCACACTCTCCACCACAGATGTCTGCAAGGCACTGAGCCGGATCAGCGCACACAAGGCTGCTGGACCAGACAACATCCCTGGTCGTGTTCTCAGGGCATGTGCGGAGCAGCTCGCTGAGGTTTTTACAGACATTTTCAACCTGTCTCTTGCCCAAGCAGCTGTACCATCATGCTTTAAACGCACCTCCATTGTGCCAGTGCCAAAACACTCTAACCCGAGGTGCCCTAATGACTACCGCCCTGTAGCACTCACACCCATCATTATGAAGTGCTTTGAGCGGCTGGTCCTGGAACACCTAAAAGACTCTCTACCATCCACATTGGACTCACACCAGTTTGCCTACCGCAGCAATAGGAGCACAGAGGATGCCGTTTCCATGGCACTGCACTCTGTGCTCACTCACCTGGACAATAAGAACACTTACGCACGCATGCTGTTTGTTGACTTCAGCTCAGCATTCAACACTGTCATCCCAACCAAGTTAATAGCCAAACTTGGAGACCTGGGCATCAATACCTCAATGTGTAACTGGATTTTGGACTTCCTAACTCACAGACCCCAGAATGTTCGTTCAGGATCCACCTGCTCCACATCCATCACACTCAACACTGGTGTACCACAGGGCTGTGTGCTAAGCCCGTTTCTCTACTCCCTCTTCACCGCCGACTGCAAGCCTGTGCATGGATCTAATTCTATCGTCAAGTTTGCGGACGACACTACGGTGATTGGGCTCATCAGCAACAACGATGAGACTGCCTACAGGGAGGAGATCCAGCACCTGGCCACATGGTGCGCTGATAATAACCTGCTCCTCAACACCACCAAAACGAAGGAGCTCATCGTGGACTTCAGGAAAGAGTCAAGAGGCACACACGACACCATCCACATCAATGGAATGGCTGTTGAACGTGTCTCCAGTTTCAAGTTCCTGGGGATCCACATCTCGGCGGACATGTCGTGGACGACCAACACCTCCAGCCTGGTCAAGAAGGCTCACCAGCGCCTCTTCTTCCTGAGGACACTGAGGAAGAATCAGCTCTCCTCGGCTATCCTGGTGAACTTCTACCGCTGCGCAATAGAAAGCATCCTGACCAACTGTGTGGCAGTATGGTATGGGAGCTGCTCTGTTGCGGAGCGCAAGGCACTGCAGCGGGTGGTGAAAACTGCCCAGCGCATCACAGGGACTCCACTGCCTGCCATCGAGCACATCCAGAGGAAACGCTGTCTGCATCGAGCTCGCAGCATCCTCAAGGACTCCTCTCACCCAGCCCACAGACTGTTTTCTCTCCTGCCCTCCGGCAGGCGTTTCAGGATCCACCGGACCAGGACCAGCAGACTAAAGAACAGTTTTTTCCCCAGAGCTGTCTCTTTACTGAACTCAAACCCCCGTTGATCCACTTCCCTCATAAACTGCTAACTCTCCTACCTCACATCTGCCTTCACTTTGTTATTTGCACTACCGACTGTTTATTACAGTAACAACTGTTTACTTATGCATTTTGCACTACCATACCGTAACTGGATTATGCTCATTTGCACTGCCGACTGTTTTTACAGTACCAACTGTTTACATTTGCATTTTGCACCGTACTTCTCACTGTAATATGCAATCACTTCCACTGCACTCTTACACTTTTTTTTTTTTTTTTTTTTCGGATAGCTTCTGTCCATAATTTATTGCACTACCTTAATCCACTGCTATATTCCTCATTTTAGCCTAACATATCATTGTATACCTCTAACTGTAAAATTCTGTTTAAAGTAATAGCCATCTGTATATTATATTATATTCATAGTACATATCCACCTGTAAATTCTGTTTATAGTAATAACCATCTGTATATTATTCACTGTACATATTCACCTGTAAATTCTGTTTATAGTAATAACCATCTCTCTATTTATAGATATATTTATATATACTCAGTACATATCCATGTCCTGCACTTATGCAAACGTTGTATATCCTGCACTTGCTGCTATTGCACTTCTGGTTAGACCTAAACTGCATTTCGTTGCCTTGTACTTGTACTTGTGTAATGACAATAAAGTTGAATCTAATCTAATCTAATCTAATATATATATATATATATATATATATATATATATATATATATATATATATATATATATATATATATATATATATATATATATATATATATATATATATATATATATATATATATATATATATAACCCCAAATCAGAAAAAGTTGGGACAGTATGGAAAACGCAAAAAAAAAAAAAAAGAAGTGATTTCTAAATTTACTTTGACTTGTTTTTCATTGCAGAAAATATGAACACAAAATATTTCATGTTTTGTCTGGTCAACTTCATGTCATTTGTAAATATGCATCCTTTCCTGTCATTCAGACCTGCAACACATTTCAAAAAAAGTTGGGACAGTAAAGCGTTTACCACTTTGTAATGTTGCCATTCCTTTTCACAACACTTAAAAGACGTTTAGGGACTGAAGACACCAAGTGATGAAGTGTTTCAGGTGTAATTTTGTCCCATTCTTCCTGCAAACAAGTCTTAAGGTGGGCAACAGTACGGGGTCTTCGTTGTCGCATTTTGCGCTTCAAAATGCGCCACACATTCTCTATTGGAGACAGGTCGGGACTGCAGGCAGGCCAGTCAAGTACCCGTACCCTCTTCCTCCGTAGCCAGGACTTTGTAATGTGTGCAGAATGTGGTTTTGCATTGTCTTGTTGAAATATGCATGGACGTCCCTAGAAAAGATGTCTTCTTGAAGGCAGCATATTATGCTCCAAAATCTCTATGTACTTTTCAGCATTAATGGTGCCTTCACAGAAGTGTAAGTCACCTTTGCCAAGGGCACTGACACAACCCCATACCATGACAGACCCTGGCTTTTGGACTTGTTGCTGGTAAAAGTCTGGATGATCCTTTTATTCTTTGGTCCGGAGCACATGGCGTCCATTCCTCCCAAAAAATACCTCAAATACTGATTCATCTGACAACAGTACACGTTTCCACTGTGTGATGGTCCATCCCAGATGCCTCCGAGCCCATGAAGTCGACGGCGCTTCTGGACACTGTTAACATAGGGCTTCCTTTTGGCACAGTACAGTTTTAACTGGCATTTGTGGATGTAACTACGTATTGTGGTACTTGACAAAGGTTTGCCAAAGTAGTCCTGAGCCCATGTGGTGATATCGCTTATAGATGAATGATGATTCTTGATGCAGTGCCGCCTGACGGATCGGAGATCACGGTTGTTCAGCTTAGGCTTGCGCCCTTGTCCTTTACGCACTGAAATTCCTCCAGATTCCTTGAATCTTTTAATTATGTTATGCACTGTTGAATGTGAAATATCCAAATCTCTTCCTATCTTTCTTTGAGGAACATTGTTTTTAAACATTTCAATAATTTTCTCACGTATTTGTTGGCAAACTGACGATCCTCTGCCCATCTTTGCTCCTAAAGGATTAGACCTTTCTTGGATGCTGCTTTTGTACCAAATCATAATTACAATCACCTGTTGACATCACCTGTTTCAAATCACATCATTATTTAACCATTTTACCTCATTACTAGCCCTAAATTGCTCCTGTCCCAACTTTTTTTTAAAATGTATTGCAGGTCTGAATGACAGGAAAGGATGCATATTTACAAATGACATGAAGTTGACCAGACAAAACATGAAATATTTTGTGTTCATATTGTCTGCAATGAAATACAAGTCAAAGTAAGTGTAGAAATCACTTCTTTCACTTGCGTTTTCCATACTGTCCCAACTTTTTCTGATTTGGGGTTGTAGATTTAAACTGGGAGAGTGAGTCTGAGCTATATCTCCTTTAGTGAAATTTGGGAAACACTTTATAATAAGGTTCAGTTATAAATCACTTATAAGTTATTAGTTAATGATGAACTAACATGACTATACATTCATAAATAATTAATAAGTGATATGCTAACAATGTATAAATGTTTTGTTAATTCAGTTGTAAGTCACTTACAAGTTATTAGTTAATGATGAACTAATCATTGAGAAAACATGACTACTCACAAATGATTAATAGGTGATTTGCTAACATTTTGTACATGTTTTGTTAATTCAGTAATAAGTAATGTATTAATTATTAGTTAATGATGAACTAATCATTTAAAAAAAATGTCTATATAAATATGACTTATTAATAAGTGGCATGCTAACGATATACAAATGTGCTGTAAGTTATCTTTAGAAAATGCGTAAATCATTAAATAAATCAAACAGATCAATAGTAAATGGTTGATCAGTTATTAGTTGATACACTATTTATCACTTATAAATCATTTAAGTATTTATGTCAAACTTGTTTTTATCTCAATAAACAATGGGAAATCTTGAAGAAATTATGAACAGCAACATTAGTAAATGATTAGATTAGATTAGATTCAACTTTATTGTCATTGTGCAAGTGTCATGAGTACAATTACAGAGACAACGAAATGCAGTTTGCGTCTAACCAGAAGTGCAAAAAAGCAGAAAAGTGCAATGTTATATATAAAGTATATGACAGTACAGTATAATTGGTTTACAGAAGGTGTTTTAGAGTAATACAAATAATTATAAATATGAATAAATAAATATAACATAATTCATTTGGCTATGTAATATTAGTGATGAATGAACAACATGTACTGATATGTGCAATGTAATAAGAGTAATAAAGATATATACAGTTTATTAACAATATATTATAAGAAAAACAGAGTAAAATGGATATCAGTATGAACCATATTGACAGATATGTACAGTATTTACAGCTATGTGCAGTGTGGTAACAGTACCATTGTAGTACAGAAAGTAACATTTTGAGAGTAGTAAGATTAGTTGGTTGACCCAAAGACAAAAGAACTGATACAAAAGCTGTTGTAGTAGGAGCAATAACCTTATGGGCAGGGCTGTGACATGCCATAGCTGTCCTGTGCATAAGAAAACTCGTGTTCGCGTCTCAGCTCAAGGTTCAGGGTTATTTGTTTATTAATGACGTCATCAGCGACTAGTCGACGTCGACTCGACTTTCATCACATAAATGTCGACTTGAAAAAATCGGAAGTCGTTCAACCCCTATTACAAAGTGTTACCGGAACGTTAACACATCAGCAACTACCTCATCATAAATGTAGTAGGCTATTGAGCACATACACGTTTATGCTTTTATCAAGGTGTTGTTTAAGATACAGGTAACGTGAATGTTGTCTGATGTTACAGGGGCAGAAGAGCACGTGTGTGTTTATCTGGTGAAGACTGGAGAGAGGGTGATGAAAGAATACTGTTATCAAAGGCTTTGAGTGAGTATAGTATTATTTATACTACAGAATTAAATAAAACGTGGTCAACTGCTTCATCAATATAAAGGCGCAGAATTGGCACAGCTGTGTTGAGATGGCAGCAGATGTGGGGTTCACCGGCCTGTAAATGTGTGATAGTTTGTTAGAACAATACGTTTAAATAAAGCTTTGTTTCATGTGTTGTTGACTTTTATTCATTTATTGTGATGTTTACTTTTATTCATTTTTACTCATTCATTCCTGTTTCCTATTGTCAGTAAATAAAATATTTTATTAACTCATGCATTTATTCATTGCTTGACTGAAAATTGATATGTATTCACTTCGGCTGCATTTGTCTAGTGCAGGGGTGTCCAAACTCAGTCCTGGAGGGCCGCTGTCCTGCAGAGTTTAGCTCCAGATTGCCTAAACACACCTGCTGGAGGTCTCTAATATGCTTAGTAAGACCTTGATTAGCTGGTTCAGGTGTGTTTAATTGTGGTTGGAGCTAAACTCTGCAGGACACTGGCCCTCCAGGAGCAGGATTGGACAAGCAACAGAGGTGAGATCTTCAGCTGAAAGACGTCTCTGTGCAAACACTGAGGGAAACCGCACAGGGGTGCGTTTCCCAAAACCATAGTTGCTAACTAAGTTAGCAACTTTGATGGTTGCAATGCAATTTCCCATTGCCAACGACCTAAGTTTGCTAACAGGTTAGCAACTATGGTTTTGGGAAACGCACCCCAGGTCGGGCTGTGGAGTTTCTGATGCTTTGAGCTGTTACTGCACCTGTCTCTCATATATTTTATTTTATAATTACATAGTTGTATCTTTAACAATGAACAATCATAATGATAAAACAAATATCACGGGTTTGCATACATTATATACAAATGAAAAAAAACACATAACAAGGTTAGATATCTTTGAATAATTCATCATAACGCAATAATTTTGTTATTTCATAAGCCTAAGGGATGCAACAGGAGTTAAATTTAACAAGAAAAAGAGGAAAATATAGAGGAGATTTTGGCCACTTTTTCTCGTGGATGAAATTATTTGCATATAAAATAAAGAAATTAACAACATATTCAAGAGATCACGATTTTGGGATTTCGCAAGGATAAAACTGTGGGTCAGATTAGTAGGGTTAAAATGTATTGCTTACAATCACAAAATAAATGGGCATCTAGCTGTTTCTTCAACAAGACAACAAAATGTGCAAGTTTAATAATTTATAGATGGATGAATTAAACCTGTCACTCATATCTTTCAAGTTTTGCGCTTGTGATAATGTCGTAGGTATAGTGGTGAAGTGGATACTGGATTTTAAACAATTCTTTATTATTAAATGATAATTTTAAACAGGAAGTCTTAAAAATAATTAATAAATACTATAAACAGAGTTTAATTACTAACCAATATGGGCTGCATTGGGACATTATGAAATATAAAGTAAGATGTTTAGCAATCAAAATGAATAAGTTGTTCGCCAAAAATAAACAGGCCAAAATGTCATTCAAGAGTTTGGTGCCCTGTGTGATAGAACAGATTTAACAGAAGAAGATACTCAAAATCTCATAAAGTTACAAGGGGATTTAAATACATTTTATGAGGAGAAGGCAAAAGGTGCTTTCATACGCTCCAGAAGGAAGTGGCTTGAACATGGTGAAAAAAACACAAGATATTTTCATTCGTTGGAAAAAAGAAATGGTGAAAGATTATCAATTAATAAATTACGCATAAATAACACTGTCACAGATGATTTACCTACAATCTCAAAATTTATAGCAGAATTTTATCAAAATTTGTATTCTAGCTCTGAAATGGAGTCCTTTTTAGACAATTTGGATAATAGTAATTTTGTTAACGATGAATTTGGCAGCATTTGTGAGAAAGAGCTTTGTATTACTGAAATTATTGACAATATTAAAGGGGTCATATAATGGTACATGCACTTTTACAAGTTGATTATACGGAAATGTGTGTTGGCAGTGCCTATACACAACCATCCTATAATGATAAAAATCCATCCAGTGTTTTTTTTTTATCTCCTTATATGTCTTCCCCTGTCTCAAATCGAGCCCTCTGACCGTGTGACATTACACGGTCGGACGCCCCTCCCACGATTGTTGATTGACAGCAGCGTTTCAACACAGACCCGCCCTGAGCGAGCTGTCATCAGTCCACCATTGTTGATACGCTGGAGCAGAATGGCGTCTAAGCGATTGTGGTGATCTGTTCTTGGGTGTAATAACGAACACAGTAGTCATTTTGATGTTCCTAAATCCGAACCGCTGAAGACACAGTGGCTGCTGAGTTTTGTTTTCGAAGGGAATATCCCCCCCAAGCTGCTCTTGAAAAAAGGATTGTGTTCCTGCTGCACCTTCAGAAGATATGAGGGTAACGTTTTATTAACCTTTATATTAATCTTTGCAAATCGCTTGCACGCTTCACGATGAATGAGGCTAAAGTTTACAGGGTAAGTTACATTAAGGCATGCTTTCTGTGTATGACGTTCTCAATATAATTCATAATCCCACGTTTATAATGAACAACGCGTTATGGTTGTTATTACAAACTGTGTACGCGGGTGATAAAGCTAACGTGGTAACACTACACTAAGCTTACTTTTGTAGATGGTTTATACTGTTACTAATTAAGAAGTAATGTCAAAAAAAAATCTTATAACATAACATCAATCTGTCAGTGAACTATACATCAGTAAACACATATCATTCGTATCTCACTACGCTACTCTGTCAGTACAAAGATAGATCAAAGTGACATGACATTAACCAACCATTCAGAAACGTCCAGTTTGAACTTCGTCGGGTTCGTCATCTTGTTCCTGTTCCGACTCCGGTTCAAAATGATAAGGTTGCTCAGATGTGTCCTCAGAGACTCCCGTTGCCATTATTTCTCGAAAATATACCCTCAACTGTTGTCAAGGCAACACTCCACGTGTGTTGTGGTGTTGTCGAACCGAACGCCCCACAGAGCAGAGGGGGCGGGGTGAGCAAAGCTCATTATCATTTAAAGTCACAAGCACTGAAATGTCTTGCTGAAAACAGAGCTGTTTTTGACCAGGTAAAATGAGTGTTTTCTTACAATACTAATGAGAATTTTTAATTAAAGTATATTACAAACTTTTCATTTAGACACTAAAGAATCATATTAACTTGTACAAAAATGGCATTATATGACCCCTTTAAGAAGCTCAAGGACAACAAATCCCCTGGTAATGATGGGCTCACAAATTAATTCTTTAAAACTTTCAGGGATGCCCTTTGCCCATCTATTTTAGCTATGTTTAATGAATCTATAAAGAATGGCATTTTACCTCCATCTCTTAGACAGGGTGTATTTACCTTAATCCCGAAGCCAAATAAGGATACTCTATCTTTAGATGGGTGGAGACCTATAACATTATTAAACACTGATGCCAAACTGTTTTCTCTTATTTTTGCCAGCAGGCTGAAATTAGGTTTGGATTCCCTAATTGATAAGTCTCAGTCAGGTTTCATGAAAGGGAGGCATATATGCAACAATATTCGTCTTATTCTCGATTTTATTGATTACAGTCACCTTCTTGATGATGACAACCTAATACTATTTATTGACTTTAATAAAGCCTTTGATACAGTGGAGCACAAATTCATGTTCGCAACTTTAGAATACTTTAAATTTGGAACCTTTTTTAGAAAGGCAATTACAAGCCTGTACACAGAATGTAACAGCTCTGTTAAAATGATTAATGGGACTTTTGGTAGGTTTTTTCTCTCTAGGGGCATTAGACAGGGTTGTGCAATCTCTCCGTTTCTTTTTCTGCTCGTCACACAGGTTCTTTCTTGCTATGTAAATATGAATTTCTTTCAAGGTATTAACATTTTTGGGAATTAATTAAAAATTTGTCAGCTGGCCGATGACACCACACTCTTTTTAAAAAATGCTGCAGAGGTTAGCAAAGCGATTGGTACCATAAATAATTTCTCTAAGGTATCTGGTCTCAACCTTAATGTTAGCAAATGTGAGATATTTCCACTTAAAAGTGTTAACTCTGATGAAATTGATGGTGTTGGGGTAACAGCTTAGGACCCAGGACCAGTAGTGAAAAATGAAGACCAGGAGTCAGGAGTCAGATTAATTAAAGAAAATTTTACTGAAGAATAGTTTGCAGTTTCATCAGCAGAAGCCAGCTCAAGAGGAGTTTGTAGGCCGCGCTCCCTCTAACAGTCTCCCCGCCTCCGCCTAATGTACATACAATTTTCTGAACAGTTATACTGTTTTCAAGGTCTAGACACGTCATTACTGCCATGTGGAATGATTCTGATTGGTTCTAACAACATGCAATGTAAGCAACTTTCCACACGTAGACAGATAGGAGCATATATCTCTAAAAATGCGTAGACTTGATGTCGCCCAGGCCCAGATTAGTCTCCAGTGACCTCGGAGGTCACAGAAAAGCGTCTAAAGGTCGGGCATCGCCTGCAGGAAGGCCCATATCCAATACTGGATCTGCACAAATCATACAACGCACACACACAATACTCCAGAGAATACCAGTTTCCATCAAGGTCGGAACATCTTAACTAACTATCAACAAAGCACTTCTCCAAAACATGCTGATACTACATTTAGTACAGAAGTGACTTTATTCTATTCTATAAAGAAAGAAAGGTATATCAGAGAGGTACATTTCTCTGAGTCCACAAAAGAGTCACATAGCTGTAACATAGATGACCCCGGGGGTCATTTTAGGAAGACATACAGTTAACACATGCTGAGCTCTTCTCACTTCAAACACCAAGGACATTTGCCTGTCAGCACGCCTTGACACAGACATCAGAGCAGCACCTAAATAATCTGGATTCAAAAGCACAGAGCAACTAAAACACTAAAATATCCAAAATCACTCCTTGAATATAGAGATCTGATTAATCAAATGTAGGAAATGGTTATAACTTGATTATCATTAATTCTTATTTTAATATTGAACATAAAATCATTCTTGAAGGATATGTGTCTGATGAAGAGACGAGTGATGTTTGGCTTGACCCTTGACCCTTCAATGGTCGTGTCTTATTGTCTAAATCTGAAGGTTTGTCAAGATCTGCATATGTCTCCCAAGCTCTATTTGTCATTTACCAAAGAGTTTGACAAGTTAATTTTTGACTTTGTTTGGAAAAACAAACCTCATTATTTAAAGAAAAATATATTATGCATTCCACATGACCAGGGTGGTTTAAATGTTGTGGATTTTACCACTTTGAATAGCACTTGTGAATATTACACTTGTGCTAAAAATAGCGCTTCAACCCGTGCACGCGCTCATGCAGCTTAAGGGGTTAAAATAAATTGGTTAAAATTTTTTATTAAAAATAATTTGTAAAGCGGCTCACGCTGAAAATAACAGCAACATTTTGACACATTTAGCTTCAAACAATGTTTAAAAAACTGGTATGAATTTTTGGCGGTCACTTTTTTAGCACATTTACAACAATATTTGTCAACTTAGAGATATTTTAAATAGTTAAATCTAAATGTTAAATGTTAAATCTAAATGTTAATTGTTAAATCTAAATGTTAAATCTAAATATTAAATCTAAATCTAAATCTAAATGTTAAATCTAAATGTTAAATCTAAATCTAAATGTTAAATCTAAATCTAAATCTAAATGTTAAATCTAAATGTTAAATCTAAATCTAAATGCTAAATCTAAATGTTAAATCTAAATCTAAATGTTAAATCTAAATCTAAATCTAAATGTTAAATCTAAATCTAAATGCTAAATCTAAATGTTAAATCTAAACGTTAAATCTAAACGTTACATCTAAATCTAAATGTTAAATCTAAATGTTAAAACCGGTTATCTGCATTCTGAATTTGCATATTAGTTAAATATTTAGTTTCACCCGAAACATTTAGATTCAACATTTATATTTAGATTTAACATTTAGATTTAACATTTAGATTTAGATTTTGTATTTAGATTTAACATTTAGATTTTACATTTAGATTTAGATGTAACATTTAGATTTAACGTTTAGATTTAACATTTAGATTTAGCATTTAGATTTAGATTTAGATTTAACATTTAGATTTAGATTTAACATTTAGATTTAGATTTAACATTTAGATTTAGATTTAACATTTAGATTTAACATTTAGATTTACATTTAACATGTAACATTTAGATTTAACTATTTAAAATATCTCTAAGTTGACAAATATTGTTGTAAATGTGCTAAAAAAGTGACCGCCAAAAATTCATACCAGTTTTTTAAACATTGTTTGAAGCTAAATGTGTCAAAATGTTGCTGTTATTTTCAGCGTGAGCCGCTTTACAAACGGCGCCCCATAGCTCTATGTGGAATATTTTCCCTAACCATTTGTTTGAACAACTTGGTGGTATAAATTTTTTTCTTAGATGCAGTTTTGATATTAACAAAATACCTCTTAAATTATCTAATTTTCACAGGCAAGTCCTTTTAACGTGGTGTTTGGCTTTTAAGCACAACTTCTCTCCTCACTCCTTTTTTATATGGAATAACAAGTATATCACACACCAAAGAAAATCCTTATTTTTTAGACATTGGTTTGAGTCTGATATATTGTTGGTTGGTCACTTGTTGAATTCGGATGGTCAGTTTTTGAGTATTGGTGAACTATGTCTTAAATTTAAGTGTCATATTTCTGTTAAAGAATATTATATTGTCCTGAATTCTATTTCTGCCAAAATTCTATCTCTATTCAGGAATCAGGGTACTTGGTGTAACACTGTAGGGAGTAAAGTCTCTAAACATTTGTTTTTAGATAAAATTTATTTAATTAATGATAAATGCAGAAACCAATCGATTAGATCTCTTTTTGTTAATATCTCTTCTCCTCCATCTAAATTTGTTTGGATTAATATGTTTCCTTCATTTGAGTGGGAACATCTTTGGGGTGTTCTTAATCGGTATTGTGTAACAAATAAAACCAAAGAAGTGTCATTTAAAATTGCTCATAGAATATCCTGTGAAAGAAACATTAGAGCTTTTTCGTCTGGATATTGATTACAATTGCTCTTTTTGTAATTGTGAAAAAGAATCTATTGTGCATTTATTTTTTAAATGTGCCTGTTCATCTTTCTTTTGGTATGAGATGTCACAATTTCTAAGTGTTAAAATGAATTGCAACCTAGTCTTAAATTTGTCCTCTGTTTTACTTCATTCACATGAATTTGACTTTTCCAAAAGAATGATATATATTGTTGATTTGTTTTTGTTAATGGGAACATTTTTCATTCATCAATCTAAATGGAATAACTCGAAACCCAATTTTGCTAATTTTCAAACAGTCTTTAAAGGTTATTTAGAATCTATAAAGTTTTCAAAAAACCGAAAAGCCCAAAAAACTGTGTATTTGCTAAATGAATTTAACATGTTTGTGATGCCCTTTTAATTTTTATTTTTTATTTTTTTTATTTTAACTATTGTTCCTTCATATAGGCCTAGCCTACTTGAAAAATTTGTAAATGTGTGGAATTGTGTTGCTATTGAATTCTGTAATTTTGAAAGTATAATAATAATAAAAAAAGATAACGTCGTAGGTCGGTGGATGGCGGCAAATGCAGCGAAATCGATCATGTCAAAGTATAAGAAAAATATAGTGGAAATGGACCAGAGACACTAGTTAGTGTTGATGATGCGGATGTGGAAGATGATCAAATGGAATTAGGAAAGACAGGAGAAGAGAGGAATTTAGATATAAGGGAAGATGTAGGTACAAAGAAAAGAAAGAAAAAACATCAGATAGAGGTAAGAAGTTCAGGGGAGAGTGGAAATGAACAGGAGGTGAGGAATGTAAATTTGGATGAGTTGAAGGTAATATTGAAATTTAAAGAGGTTGGTGGAATGCGAAAGGTAAGTCCAATTGTATTAACAAAAGAGTTGAGGAAAGTAGTTGGAGAAATTAAGATTGCAAAAGTGTTAAGTAATGGAGATTTGATGATTGTTTGTAATAGTGAAGAGCAAAGAAGGAAAGTGATGAAGATTAAAGTAATGTGTAAGCAGGAAGTGGTGAGTAGTAAGATTGTAGGACAGAGGCAGTGGGTAAGTGGAGTAATATCTGGAGTGCCATTAGGAGTGACTATGGAAGAGCTTAAAAGTAACATCAGTGGAGGGAAAATAGTTGGTGCTAGGCGATTGTTTATGAGTAGAGAAGGGAACAGAATGGAGAGTCTCTCTGTTGAGCTTAGGTTTGAAGGAGTTATATTGCCAGATAAGGTCAAGCTTGGATTTATCAGTTATTCAGTGAGGCCTTTTGTGCCTCCTCCTTTAAGATGTTATAATTGTCAAAAATACGGGCATGTTGCTATGGTGTGTAAAGCTAAGAAACGATGTGCAAGATGTGGGGGAGAACATGATTATGGCAAATGTGAAGGAGCAGGACCAAAATGCTGCAACTGTGGAGGGGAGCATAGTGTTGCGTTTGGAGGATGTGAGGTGAGGAAGAAAGCAATTGAAGTACAGAATGAGAGAGCCAAGAGGAATATAACATATGCTGAAGCTGTTAAAGTGGTTGATACAAGGAATAGAGAGAAAGGAAAAGAGAGGGATGTGCAAAAAGAGAGGAGAATTGAGGAAATATCAGAGATGGAAGGTAGGATCACAGAAGAGACAATGATTGTAAGTAAAGTAAATTTCTTGTTGTTCGTAGCTGAAGTAATTAATTGTACTGCACAAACTGAAAAGAAGACAACTAAGATTCAAATTATAGTCAAGGCAGCAGAGAGATTCTTGGGAGTAAAGGACATATCATGGGAAATGGTTAGAGATGGGCTGATTAGTGAGATACAATCTAGCCAGGAAGCATGGTTTGGATAGAAGGATGATTTTAATTATACAATGCAATGCGAGAAGTCTTGTGGCTAATGGATTGGAGTTTAAAGGTGTTATTAATGAGATGGAAGTTAAACCGGATCTGATATGTATTCAAGAGTCATGGCTTAAACCTAGATTTGATTTTGTTATTAAAGGATATGTGAGTGAGAGAAGAGATAGAGAGGAGGGAAATGGTGGAGGGTGTATTACTCTGATTAAGGAAGGCATGCAATATAGATCATTAGGCAAAGGTGTAACACAAGAGTATGTTGTAGTAGAGGTATGGGTGAATGGAATAAAGTATGTAATAATAAACTTTTATAATCCTTGTAAGAAATTAGTGTTGAGTGAGTTAGAACAAATAGAGGGTCTTAATGAAGATAGGGTAATTTGGTGTGGGGATTTTAATGCACAGAGCATGTTATGGGGAGGTTTAGTGACAGATTGTAATGGAATGGTGGTGGAAGATTTGATAGATCGGAGAAATTTGGTGTGTCTGAATGATGGGGGTAATACAAGAATAGATGTGGCTACAGGTAAAGAGTCTGTGTTAGATCTAACAATGGTGTCTGATTCAATAGCAGGAAGTGCTGAGTGGGAAATAATGCGACAAGATACTATTGGGAGTGATCATTATCCAATAATGATATCTGTTAGTGTAAATGTGAGAGGAAGTAAGGCGAGTCAAGGAAATATTGGTAGCTGGAGGTTTGATAAAGCGAATTGGGAAGAATTCATGAGTCTGAGTGAAGAGGGATTAAAGAATATTATAATAGAACCAGATAGATCTGTAGAAATGATTAGCGATGATGTTGTTTATGCTATTCAAGTAGCAGCAAATAAATATATACCAAAAAGGAAAGGACGTAGGAAGAATAAGATAGTTCCATGGTGGACTGAAGAATGTACATGTGCAATTAGAAGGAAGAGGAAAGCATTTAGGATAGTTAAGAAAACACATAATTTTCAAGATTTAATAGAGTATAAACAAGCACAAGCTGAGGTAAGGAGGATAATAAGGAAAGCCAGAAAACAGTATTGGATGGCTTATTGTGATGAAATTGGGAAGAATACACCAGTAGAGGAAGTATGGGGTATGATTAAGAAAATGAAAGGGATTCAAAAGTGTAATGGGTATCCAGTTTTAAGTATGGAGGGAGAAGTAGCTGTGGAGGATGGAGATAAAGTGGAAATGTTTTTAAAGGCATTTATAAAAGTAAATAGTTCAGAAAATTTGACTGAACAGAGTAGGGAAATGAGGGAGAGTGTGATGAAGGAATATCCTGATATAAAGAAGAAAAAAGAGGCTGAAGATAATTTGTTAGATGTACCATTTTCTATGAGTGAGTTAAAGAGTGCAGTAAGAAGAATGAAACAATCTACTCCAGGAGTGGATGGGATTAGTTACTGTATGATGAAGCATTTTAGTGAAACATCAATGGAAGTGATTTTAACATTTTATAATAGAATATGGATAGAAGGTATAATTCCTCAAAGTTGGAAGGAAGCATTAATTATACCTATTAAAAAGCCTGGGAAAGATCCAAGTAATCCTATAAATTATCGTCCAATAGCTTTAACTTCTCATTTATGTAAGGTAATGGAGAGAATGATAGCTGATAGATTGAATTATCATTTGGAAAAAATGAAATGGTTTTTTTCTTATCAAAGTGGGTTTAGGTGTGGTAGAGGGACTATGGATCCAATAGTATCTTTAGAAGATGATATAAGAAAGGCATTTATAAATAAGGAGAGTGTCTTTGCTGTTTTCTTTGATATAGAAAAGGCTTATGATATGTTGTGGAAAGAGGGGTTATTAATAAAGTTACAGAAAATGAGTATAAAAGGAAGAATGTATAATTGGATAAAAGAGTTTTTAATTGGAAGAAGTAAAGGTGGGTGGAGCTATATCTTTAAGTGGAGCAATTGATAATGGTACACCTAAGGGCAGTGTAATAAGTCCACTTTTATTTATTATTATGATTAATGATGTTTTCTCAAGGATTGATAGAAGTATGGGGAAATCATTGTTTGCTGATGATGGGGCTATCTGGTTTAGAGGAAAGAATATAGATTATAACATAAAGAATATGCAAAGTGCGCTAAATGAAGTTGAAAAGTGGTCAGGGGAAAATGGTTTTAAGTTTTCAGTGGACAAAACAAAAATAATACTTTTTTCTAAAATGAGGAGGAATGTGGATGTTAAGTTAAAATTATACAAAAAAGAATTAGAGCGTGTAAGTATAGTAAGATTTCTAGGAGTTTGGTTTGATAGTAGATTAACTTGGAGAGAGCATGTTGAAAAAATGGTGGGAAGATGTAAGCGTGTAGTGAATGTAATGAGATGTATTTCAGGACAGGAATGGGGAGCAGATAGATTGGCTTTAAAAACTATATATATATCTATGATAAGATCTATAATTGATTATGGTTGTATTGTATATGGTTCTGCAAATAAATCTCATTTAATTAAATTAGAGAGAATTCAGTCTCAAGCATTAAGAATTTGCTGCGGAGCATATCCAACTTCTCCAGTTTCGGCTCTTCAGGTAGAGATGGGTGAAATGCCTTTGCATATAAGAAGACAGCAATTAATGGCATCTTATTGGGCAAATTTAAGAGGTCAGAGTGAGGAACACCCGACAAGGAAAGTAATGAGTCCTAGTTGGGAATATGAGAAGAGAGAGTGTAATAGTTTTGGATGGAGTGTGAGGAAATTGGTTAGAGATATGAGATTGGAGGAGGTTGGATATGCTCCAATAATTCCTTTATCTCGAGTACCATTATGGATCATGCCCCAACCAGAAGTAGATTTAAGTTTATTAGAAAAAAGGCAAAAGGAAGGTTCATATGAAACAGAAGTATATAATGTAAGGGAGTATATTGGGTCAAGATATGGAGAATATATGCACATTTTTACAGATGCTTCAAAAGATTCAAAAACTGGTCATGTGGGTTCTGCATTCATTATTCCAAAGGTTAAAGTGTATAAGAATAAAAGGATATCAGATTGTTTATCGGTGTATACTGGAGAGATGTTTGCAATAATTATGGCAATAAGGTGGATTAGGGAAGTTAAAATATCCAAGGCAGTAATATGTTCAGATTGTAGTTCAGCTCTAATAAGTTTGAAGGAGATGAAGTCAGAAACAAGACAGGATATGGTAATAGAGATAGTTCAAGAATTATATTCAATAAAACAAGCTAGTTTAGAGGTACAGTTTTTGTGGGTTCCAGCTCACATTGGGTTGAGAGGTAATGAGGAGGCGGATGCATTAGCAAAAAAGGCAATAGAACGAGAAATAGTAGATATACAGATTTTATTTAGTAGGTCAGAAATTAAATCAATTATTAAAAAGAATATTCTGAAATTATGGCAGCAATATTGGGACAATGAACTAAAAGGTAGACATATGCATCAAATACAGTCAACAGTGGGTAAGGGAAGAATATCAGGTAGGAGTAGGATTGAAGAGAATATGATTACAAGATTAAGATTGGGGCATACAAGATTGAATAGCACATTGCACTTAATAAGTAAGCATCCAACAGGTTTATGTGAGGTATGTGAAGTTAGTGAAACAGTTGAACATGTAATAGTGCACTGTAGGAGATATAAGGTTGAAAGGAAAGAGTTGAAGGAGGAATTAAATAATATAGGAGTTAAGTTGAATATTCAAAATGTATTAAAATCAGATAGGACTATAATAAATTTATTGGTAGATTATTTGGGTAGTACTGGGTTAAATAAGTGTATTTAAAATAGGTGTTTTTTTTTTTTTTCCTGTCATGGGGGCTGAGAGTGGACGGAGGAGCTGAACACGCAGCGCCGGACGAAATTCGATGATGTCTCTATGCGGGTAAATAAAGGAATTTATGTTGGGTATAGAGATAGAGGAAGTGTTAATGGTCCATTTCGGCTATAGGTGGCGGTAATGCACGTATTTGTTTGCGATCCGCCGTAAAACAAGAAGAAGTAGAAGAAGAAGAAGAAGAAGAAGAAGAAGAAGAAGAACGTCGTAGGTCACATGATAACGTCAACATGGCGCATGAAGTGCGGATCGCATTCATAATTAACGGGATCAGGCAATAGCCTATAATACGCTTTTAGAGCTCGTTAAGTAAGTCTACCTACCTACTGTAGGCTATGCGGTTTCGAACGCAGTCTATGGACTCGGACATAGGCCTACTATTCCCTCGCCTACTGCTTTTTACTAGCCTACTATTTAGTAGGGAAGTATGCGGTTTCGAACGCAGCCCTGGACTGCAGGCTACAGAACAAAAGACAGATATATTATCAACCTTATTGTGCGAAGTCAATTGAAAGTGCTCCCACATTCCAGAACGCCCTCTCTTTGCAGCAGATTCCATGACAAAGTATCGCAACAATAACTCTCCTAAACTCGCGCAACACAACAAACAGTTCAATGCAACTTAACTATGAACGCAACGCAATACACCGTACAATCCACAAGGGTGCGCCCTGTGTCACGCATTTTAAACCTTTTTGAATCGGAGTACGAAGCAGTCACGTGTGTGTGTGTGTGTGTGTGTGTGTGTGTGTGTGTGTGTGTGTGTGCTCTTGTTTTCATGACATCTGAGGACATTTTTATGATAACACACCTTCAATATGAGGACACTCGGAAAAATGAGGACATTTTGAGGGTCCTCATTTTTCCATGCTCACTAAACAGTTGTAGATGCTCCTTGAATGCATATAAACCAAAAATCTCCGATGTCCTTTCATATCACAATTTTATGAAATGGAGTGTGCAAGTGTGTTTATGTGTTTTGCTCATTTGCGGATACGCCAACTAGTGGTCAGATTCGGAACTTTAACACACTTATAACACACATTGATGACGCAATCGACGGGTCCTCATACAAAACGTTTTCATAACCACAATATTTATCAGTTTTTTTATTTATGACTTGTTAATTTGTTGAAAGATATGTGATATCTATCATGTGAAGCGTTTTTGTTGTATGTTGTTGTGATGATTGTTGTATGATTTGAGTCATTGGTTTCAAAAATAAAAAACGTTTTCATACACACCAACTTTTTAAGCTAGTTTGGAATTAGCCGACTGTTATTGACAAATTCCACGTAATCAGAGTAAAATAATAACATCACCAATTTACTACTGCTGATTAAGTATCCTGCATGTTTACGTTGTAGAGAATCAGTTCCTCAATGAATTGAAATTAATCAGCTGAATAAGATAATGTTAGCTTATTAAACTAAAAGGACAACATAATAGGTGGGCCTGGGAATATCTGGACTCTTCTTTTTAAAAGCTAACATAAACACACATGTATTTTAAAAAAGGATAAATAAAAATAATTTGCAGATTGGTAGTGAATTTAAATATGCCTTGTTTTAGTCATCTCAGAATATCACTATATCAACCACCCTGTCAGATGAATTACTCAACCAACACATAAAATAAGAAATAGGCTACAATAACAGATCTAACACTGCAAAACTCCAAACTGAACATGCATTAATTAAAATAAATGTAATTAATTAATATTAAGAACTTCCACAGCATAATCACGCTACGGTGGGCCAGCATAAAAACACGGTCCGGATCTAAGGTGGAGTCTCTCCTGGTCTTTGAGTTGAAAACCTTGATTATATCATAATCCAAACTATTAATAATGTTTAATATATAATCGAGAGTCTAAATGGCCAAATGACCAGCAAAATAACAGCATGGAGTGGCACTACTTCCCGTCGTCCGGTTGTTTGTTTGGACAAGTGAAGTGCGGCCAGCACGCTACGCGCCGGCTTTTCCCACATTCCCAGTTCCACCGAGCGTCTCGCGACCGTCTTGCTGCTGCCGCGCAGACTTCTCCTCAGGCATGGCCTGTTAAGTGGTAAGTAATTACATTTCTTCATTTTCAACCACAACGACAGTTATTCTTTGAGTATATGCTAAATTTGACGGTTCTTTAACAGAAATTTGTGCTTTGCATTACACTGCAGCTGCAATTGCACAGTATTAGCATCAATCAATTTGCCTAATTAGCTAAAGTTAATGATATATATTGGTGAGAAAATGACTAACGTTAAATTGCATTATTTCTGTAGGCAGAGTAATACCATGTATATATCCTATTTTATTCAAGGATGGGTCTTTTTTGGTACTTGTCTTGCTGATTGTTTGTCTTTATTATCCATGTAGATCTTTGCTAATTGAGGAGCACGTGGCCGAAGAGCATGTCTAAAAGGAGAACCAGACTTCGCCCTGAGGCTGAGGCTATTCAGTTTATTTTATCTGGAGGTGAAAAACCTTGTTTTAAGGTCAAGTGGATCAGTGACTTTAAAGGTTTGTCATATGTGGTTGAAACTTAAATAATATATATAAAATATTGTTATACAGACTATTTATTTGCAGAAAATGACTACTGGTCAAAATAATGTCAGTGATATCAGACCTCAAATAATGCAAAGAAAATAAGTTCATATTAATTTTATAAACACAGTAATAACCTGTTAACTAAAGAGTTCAGAAATCAATATTTAATAATAAATGTATAATAATTGTCTTTCATGCATCTTGGCATGCTCTCCACCAGTCTTTAGCATTGATGTTGGGTGTCTTAAGCCAGTGGTTTTCAAAGTGGGGGCCGCCAGGGGCGCATCAGCAAATTGAAGTGAAAAAATTATAAAAGAAAATAGCTATGGACAAACATTTTTAAAAGGTAAAGGCCTGACGAGTCTAGCAGATAAAAAAATTGCACTCAGAAAAGTCAAACATTGCCAGTGCCCTAAGTCCGTCTGAGCAGTCCCCCCCCCCCACCCCCCACCCCCCACCCCCCACCCCAAATAAAGTTCAGGCTCAGGATTATTTTGTAATTTCTCAATAACTTGTTAATAGCGATTTTTAACTAATTTTGGTTGCATAACTTGACACTATTTTATACATTTTTCCTCAGGACGTGGTGTATTTACCTGCACACCAATTGAAAAGGGGTCGTTTGTTGTCGAGTACCGTGGGGAGTTAATATCAAAATATGAACAGGACAAGAGGCAGATGAAGTACACAGAAAAACAAAATGCTTTCTTGTTTGAATATGAATGGAACAATGTCACATGGTGGTAAGTAATAACCTATACAAGATCAGTTATTCTCTAAAGCCTTGTGTTGTTTTGTGGAAAAAACCTTTTGTTTCCTCCTACTTTAGCATAGATGCGTCCAGCGAAGATGGCTCACTGGGAAGGCTGGTGAATGATTGCCACAAGTCACCAAATTGTAAAATGAAAAGGTTGACAGTCCAGGGTAAACCTCATCTTTGCTTATTCGCAATTGAAGACATCCAAGCAGAGACTGAAATAACCTACGATTATGGAGATTCTCAATGGCCATGGCGTAATCTGGTAAGACCTCTTGATAGATAATATGGTATAGGATCTTTTAAAATATAATTAGATAATTAATTTCTCTTCAGCAGTGTATGCTCCCCCTTAATATCTGTTTATATATGTTCTATCTATATATGTTCAGTTAATTATGCACCACGAGGTGTGCTTAGGCAACGAAGGAAGGATTCTTAAAAAAAAGTAAAATACTAATTGTTTGATTAAAAGAAGTGAAGGTAGAAAAGGGTCTCTTTCTGGCTCTGTCTTTTATGCATTGATACATTTTTAATTAAAACTTATTGTATTATAGTACAATATATTTCTGACTGATAATTGTTGTTATACTTGAAATGTTCAACAATCAATATTACCATCACTAGTTTCTGCATACTGTCGCGTAAGGAAATTACCCCTAGCATTTGATAGATCTAACTACCCCTCAAAACAAAAAAAGTATCTTAATTTTTCACAAAATTCAATGTTTTTATTTATTTCAAACACATGTATTGCCCATGCAAGCTTCCGCTTATCAGTTTAGGTGGTTTCACTTCTAGGGAAGTAGATCCCTGTCCATTACTGAGGAGATTTTAGCTTTCTTTTACTTCAACAGTGAACCTTAGAAGACAGGAAGCTGACTCTTTGGAGGTTCAGCCGTCATGTCCTCATTTTGCTTTAGTCTCTGAAAAAGTGAACTGTGTTTCAAACGACGTCCTGATATTGTAGGTTTCAACATTTAGAGTGTGTGTGTGTTTAACAATGTCCTCATATTGTGGGTAACTGATATTATAGGGTTTTAAATATTTCCATAGATGCTTGAATGAAAAGCCCATTAGCTATTTTTACTACATCTATTTGTAGTAAATGTTACTACTATTTGTTGCTATTTTTACAAATTTTTCACAAAATTCAATGTTTTTATTTATTTCAAACACATGTATTGCCCATGCAAGCTTCTGCTTATCAGTTTAGGTGGTTTAACTTCTAGGGAAGTAGATCCCTGTCCATTACTGAGGAGATTTTAGCTTTCTTTTACTTCAACAGTGAACCTTAGAAGACAGGAAGCTGACTCTTTGGGGGTTCAGCCGTCATGTCCTCATTTTGCTTTAGTCTCTGAAAAAGTGAACTGTGTTTCAAACGACGTCCTGATATTGTAGGTTTCAACGTTTAGAGTGTGTGTGTGTTTAACAATGTCCTCATATTGTGGGTAACTGATATTATAGGGTTTTAAATATTTCCATAGATGCTTGAATGAAAAGCCCATTAGCTATTTTTACTATATCTATTTGTAGTAAATGTTACTACTATTTGTAGCTATTTTTACTACAATTTGTGTTCCTTGAATGCAAAGTTGATGCAGCCCTTGACTTGTGCAATGAGTCTCGGCCCAAAGGTGATTATGATAGAATGGAGGTGGGATTTCTTTGAGCTGAAATGGGTAGGATCATTACTTTGCTATAGTTCTGAATATATTTCTGACTGATAATTGTTGTTATACTTCATTGCAGACACCAAGTGGCATGATCCAGACTCAACCTTCAGGAGACCCAGAAGTGAGTGCGAGATCCAGTTCGTCCTTCCAACAGGTTACTACACATTTACTCTGATTTCTTCTATTTTAATAACGGTCTCACACAAGTCCTATGCATCAATAAAATGCATTTTCACCTTCTACAAGCAGACAAACGTGAAATGTTCAACAATCAATATTACCATCACTAGTTTCTGCATACTGTCGCGTAAGGAAATTACCCCTAGCATTTGATAGATCTAACTACCCCTCAAAACAAAAAAAGTATCTTAATTTTCACAAAATTCAATGTTTTTATTTATTTCAAACACATGTATTGCCCATGCAAGCTTCCTCTTATCAGTTTAGGTGGTTTAACTTCTAGGGAAGTAGATCCCTGTCCATTACTGAGGAGATTTTAGCTTTCTTTTACTTCAACAGTGAACCTTAGAAGACAGGAAGCTGACTCTTTGGAGGTTCAGCCGTCATGTCCTCATTTTGCTTTAGTCTCTGAAAAAGTGAACTGTGTTTCAAACGACGTCCTGATATTGTAGGTTTCAACATTTGGAGTGTGTGTGTGTTTAACAATGTCCTCATATTGTGGGTAACTGATTTTGTAGGGTTTTAAATATTTCCATAGATGCTTGAATGAAAAGCCCATTAGCTATTTTTACTACATTGATTTGTAGTAAATGTTACTACTATTTGTTGCTATTTTTACAAATTTTTCACAAAATTCAATGTTTTTATTTATTTCAAACACATGTATTGCCCATGCAAGCTTCTGCTTATCAGTTTAGGTGGTTTAACTTCTAGGGAAGTAGATCCCTGTCCATTACTGAGGAGATTTTAGCTTTCTTTTACTTCAACAGTGAACCTTAGAAGACAGGAAGCTGACTCTTTGGAGGTTCAGCCGTCATGTCCTCATTTTGCTTTAGTCTCTGAAAAAGTGAACTGTGTTTCAAACGACGTCCTGATATTGTAGGTTTCAACATTTAGAGTGTGTGTGTGTTTAACAATGTCCTCATATTGTGGGTAACTGATATTATAGGGTTTTAAATATTTCCATAGATGCTTGAATGAAAAGCCCATTAGCTATTTTTACTACATCTATTTGTAGTAAATGTTACTACTATTTGTAGCTATTTTTACTACAATTTGTGTTCCTTGAATGCAAAGTTGATGCAGCCCTTGACTTGTGCAATGAGTCTCGGCCCAAAGGTGATTATGATAGAATGGAGGTGGGATTTCTTTGAGCTGAAATGGGTAGGATCATTACTTTGCTATAGTTCTGAATATATTTCTGACTGATAATTGTTATACTTCATTGCAGACACCAAGTGGCATGATCCAGACTCAACCTTCAGGAGACCCAGAAGTGAGTGCGAGATCCAGTTCGTCCTTCCAACAGGTTACTACACATTTACTCTGATTTCTTCTATTTTAATAACGGTCTCACACAAGTCCTATGCATCAATAAAATGCATTTTCACCTTCTACAAGCAGACAAACGTGAAATGTTCAACAATCAATATTACCATCACTAGTTTCTGCATACTGTCGCGTAAGGAAATTACCCCTGGCATTTGATAGATCTAACTACCCCTCAAAACAAAAAAAGTATCTTAATTTTCACAAAATTCAATGTTTTTATTTATTTCAAACACATGTATTGCCCATGCAAGCTTCCTCTTATCAGTTTAGGTGGTTTAACTTCTAGGGAAGTAGATCCCTGTCCATTACTGAGGAGATTTTAGCTTTCTTTTACTTCAACAGTGAACCTTAGAAGACAGGAAGCTGACTCTTTGGAGGTTCAGCCGTCATGTCCTCATTTTGCTTTAGTCTCTGAAAAAGTGAACTGTGTTTCAAACGACGTCCTGATATTGTAGGTTTCAACGTTTAGAGTGTGTGTGTGTTTAACAATGTCCTCATATTGTGGGTAACTGATATTATAGGGTTTTAAATATTTCCATAGATGCTTGAATGAAAAGCCCATTAGCTATTTTTACTACATCTATTTGTAGTAAATGTTACTACTATTTGTTGCTATTTTTACAAATTTTTCACAAAATTCAATGTTTTTATTTATTTCAAACACATGTATTGCCCATGCAAGCTTCTGCTTATCAGTTTAGGTGGTTTAACTTCTAGGGAAGTAGATCCCTGTCCATTACTGAGGAGATTTTAGCTTTCTTTTACTTCAACAGTGAACCTTAGAAGACAGGAAGCTGACTCTTTGGAGGTTCAGCCATCATGTCCTCATTTTGCTTTAGTCTCTGAAAAAGTGAACTGTGTTTCAAACGACGTCCTGATATTGTAGGTTTCAACGTTTAGAGTGTGTGTGTGTTTAACAATGTCCTCATATTGTGGGTAACTGATATTGTAGGGTTTTAAATATTTCCATAGATGCTTGAATGAAAAGCCCATTAGCTATTTTTACTACATCTATTTGTAGTAAATGTTACTACTATTTGTAGCTATTTTTACTACAATTTGTGTTCCTTGAATGCAAAGTTGATGCAGCCCTTGACTTGTGCAATGAGTCTCGGCCCAAAGGTGATTATGATAGAATGGAGGTGGGATTTCTTTGAGCTGAAATGGGTAGGATCATTACTTTGCTATAGTTCTGAATATATTTCTGACTGATAATTGTTGTTATACTTCATTGCAGACACCAAGTGGCATGATCCAGACTCAACCTTCAGGAGACCCAGAAGTGAGTGCGAGATCCAGTTCGTCCTTCCAACAGGTTACTACACATTTACTCTGATTTCTTCTATTTTAATAACGGTCTCACACAAGTCCTATGCATCAATAAAATGCATTTTCACCTTCTACAAGCAGACAAACGTGAAATGTTCAACAATCAATATTACCATCACTAGTTTCTGCATACTGTCGCGTAAGGAAATTACCCCTAGCATTTGATAGATCTAACTACCCCTCAAAACAAAAAAAGTATCTTAATTTTTCACAAAATTCAATGTTTTTATTTATTTCAAACACATGTATTGCCCATGCAAGCTTCCTCTTATCAGTTTAGGTGGTTTAACTTCTAGGGAAGTAGATCCCTGTCCATTACTGAGGAGATTTTAGCTTTCTTTTACTTCAACAGTGAACCTTAGAAGACAGGAAGCTGACTCTTTGGAGGTTCAGCCGTCATGTCCTCATTTTGCTTTAGTCTCTGAAAAAGTGAACTGTGTTTCAAACGACGTCCTGATATTGTAGGTTTCAACATTTAGAGTGTGTGTGTGTTTAACAATGTCCTCATATTGTGGGTAACTGATATTATAGGGTTTTAAATATTTCCATAGATGCTTGAATGAAAAGCCCATTAGCTATTTTTACTACATTGATTTGTAGTAAATGTTACTACTATTTGTTGCTATTTTTACAAATTTTTCACAAAATTCAATGTTTTTATTTATTTCAAACACATGTATTGCCCATGCAAGCTTCTGCTTATCAGTTTAGGTGGTTTAACTTCTAGGGAAGTAGATCCCTGTCCATTACTGAGGAGATTTTAGCTTTCTTTTACTTCAACAGTGAACCTTAGAAGACAGGAAGCTGACTCTTTGGAGGTTCAGCCGTCATGTCCTCATTTTGCTTTAGTCTCTGAAAAAGTGAACTGTGTTTCAAACGACGTCCTGATATTGTAGGTTTCAACATTTAGAGTGTGTGTGTGTTTAACAATGTCCTCATATTGTGGGTAACTGATATTATAGGGTTTTAAATATTTCCATAGATGCTTGAATGAAAAGCCCATTAGCTATTTTTACTACATCTATTTGTAGTAAATGTTACTACTATTTGTTGCTATTTTTACTACAATTTGTGTTCCTTGAATGCAAAGTTGATGCAGCCCTTGACTTGTGCAATGAGTCTCGGCCCAAAGGTGATTATGATAGAATGGAGGTGGGATTTCTTTGAGCTGAAATGGGTAGGATCATTACTTTGCTATAGTTCTGAATATATTTCTGACTGATAATTGTTGTTATACTTCATTGCAGACACCAAGTGGCATGATCCAGACTCAACCTTCAGGAGACCCAGAAGTGAGTGCGAGATCCAGTTCGTCCTTCCAACAGGTTACTACACATTTACTCTGATTTCTTCTATTTTAATAACGGTCTCACACAAGTCCTATGCATCAATAAAATGCATTTTCACCTTCTACAAGCAGACAAACGTGAAATGTTCAACAATCAATATTACCATCACTAGTTTCTGCATACTGTCGCGTAAGGAAATTACCCCTAGCATTTGATAGATCTAACTACCCCTCAAAACAAAAAAAGTATCTTAATTTTTCACAAAATTCAATGTTTTTATTTATTTCAAACACATGTATTGCCCATGCAAGCTTCCTCTTATCAGTTTAGGTGGTTTAACTTCTAGGGAAGTAGATCCCTGTCCATTACTGAGGAGATTTTAGCTTTCTTTTACTTCAACAGTGAACCTTAGAAGACAGGAAGCTGACTCTTTGGAGGTTCAGCCGTCATGTCCTCATTTTGCTTTAGTCTCTGAAAAAGTGAACTGTGTTTCAAACGACGTCCTGATATTGTAGGTTTCAACATTTAGAGTGTGTGTGTGTTTAACAATGTCCTCATATTGTGGGTAACTGATATTATAGGGTTTTAAATATTTCCATAGATGCTTGAATGAAAAGCCCATTAGCTATTTTTACTACATTGATTTGTAGTAAATGTTACTACTATTTGTTGCTATTTTTACAAATTTTTCACAAAATTCAATGTTTTTATTTATTTCAAACACATGTATTGCCCATGCAAGCTTCTGCTTATCAGTTTAGGTGGTTTAACTTCTAGGGAAGTAGATCCCTGTCCATTACTGAGGAGATTTTAGCTTTCTTTTACTTCAACAGTGAACCTTAGAAGACAGGAAGCTGACTCTTTGGAGGTTCAGCCGTCATGTCCTCATTTTGCTTTAGTCTCTGAAAAAGTGAACTGTGTTTCAAACGACGTCCTGATATTGTAGGTTTCAACATTTAGAGTGTGTGTGTGTTTAACAATGTCCTCATATTGTGGGTAACTGATATTATAGGGTTTTAAATATTTCCATAGATGCTTGAATGAAAAGCCCATTAGCTATTTTTACTACATCTATTTGTAGTAAATGTTACTACTATTTGTAGCTATTTTTACTACAATTTGTGTTCCTTGAATGCAAAGTTGATGCAGCCCTTGACTTGTGCAATGAGTCTCGGCCCAAAGGTGATTATGATAGAATGGAGGTGGGATTTCTTTGAGCTGAAATGGGTAGGATCATTACTTTGCTATAGTTCTGAATATATTTCTGACTGATAATTGTTGTTATACTTCATTGCAGACACCAAGTGGCATGATCCAGACTCAACCTTCAGGAGACCCAGAAGTGAGTGCGAGATCCAGTTCGTCCTTCCAACAGGTTACTACACATTTACTCTGATTTCTTCTATTTTAAGTTACATAATTATTTTGGTTTTCATGTAAATTACACCCATTTTTACATTGCTACACCCAACATTTATTGTAAAACTTTAAAAAATGTTGTTTTGTTTAACTTCAGTATGTTGCCATTTTCATCTCTGTCATATGGTACAATGTTTGTAACATGTAAGTAAATTATCCTCAGGGTTAGTTTGAGCATAAAATTGTTCACCTATGAATCAAAATGATTTTAGTATTTTGTATTATTTTATTTCAGTTATAGTACTAATATACATATATTTATTCATCTTTTCATTTAAGGCCAACCACTCTACTGGAATTGCATCCTTCCATCATGTACTTACTGCAGAGCAGGTGAGACAGCTACATTCAAAGTTATTTTTCTTCATTAACTAATGTGAATATTTACTGTTAGGAAAATTAATTTCTTACTCCAAAGACTTAAAAGAAATGTTTCTCAGATGGTTAATCTGAGAAACATTGACATCTAAATGTATTTACAATTATATTTAAAAATGTATATTTGTTTTTGCTTTCAATCTGATGCTAAATTAAATGGAGATTATTAATTAGTATATAACATGTAGAATAGATATGATGCAAATGATTGACAACAGGTTCCTAATATGGACAAACTATTATTTTGGCGCCATCTCAGCTGCAGTCTGGATGGAAGCGGTGTGATGTGAATTTGCAACAATCAGCATTAAGTGGATATAACTTGGGGTGAACATTTCTGTTTTGTGAAAATTTTTAATCATTTCAAAGGTTGGACCTCCCTCAGTCGATGATGGTGGATTTCATGATGGAAACTCAACAAGCTCAAATGACCATGTAATAAATACCAATAGACAACAATAATGAAATAGTAAAACACAAATCATATTAAGATGCTCAAATATTACTTTTAATTTTATGTTTTGTATTAATATGTTAAATGTTATCCACAATGTGATGGTACTAGGATAACAATATTCTAGCTATTATTAAATGTTTAACTTATTGATGGAATGAGATGCTTTTCTCTCCATTTTCTTTCAGATCTCTAATGACATGACTGATGAATCTTCAGATGCTATGGACTATGATGATGCCAACTATGTTCCAGATTCAAGTAGCAACTCCTCTGACACAAGTTATTCTAGTAGAGATCTAAAAATCATAGACAATCATCTTCCCCACAAAGTGTTAAAGGAAAAATCATTGGGGACAGCTATAGCCCACAGTTCGGATAGTGCCAACAGTTCCAAGGAGCAGAGAAGTGTCAGTTCCTCAAAGATGAGCAGCGGCCATTGTAGTTCAGTGATAAGTTGCAGTGACAGTTCATCAGAGAAGACATCGCACAGCCCCATAAATGTCACTTCGTTGCCAAACACAGCAAAACGAAGCAAGTACAACAAGAAACAATATTGTCTATATTGTAATAAGGCCATTTCTAAATTGGCAAGACACCTCGAATCCGCTCACAGTACACAGCTTGATGTTGCAAAGGCTTTCAGTTTTAAGAAAAGATCTCGCGAAAGAAAAGATTTGTTACGCTCTCTTAAGAAGAGGGGAAACTTTAACCATAATGCCACTGTGGCAAGTAGTGGTGATGGAGAAATGGTTGCTTGTCGAAGACCCACTAGAGTCAGACAATCTAATGACTTCAGTCACTGCAAGTTTTGTCAAGGACTCTATGCAAGAGATAGTCTGTGGAGACATGTCAGAAACTGCCCTCAGAAGTCTGTTGAGGTGGAGACTAGAGTTGGGAAAAAACGGATCCACATTGACCTACCAAAAGCTGATACAGTTCATGAAGCTGTTTGGAAGATTGCTTGTGAAATGAACCAGGATGACATTTCTTTAGTTGTAAGGAGTGAAAGAGACATCCTTAGTCTTGGCGAGTCAATGTACAATGGCAGGAAACCAAATGAGAAAAGAAATGATTACATACGTCAAAAAATGAGAGAGATGGCTAGACTCTTGATAACTGCAAGAGCTACAACACCGTTAAAGAGCGTTGAAGACCTTGTTATGCCCAGTAATTTCCCCCATGTGATACAAGCAGTGAGATCTGTTGCTGGTTATGACTTGGAAAGCAACTCATATAAAATCCCATCATTGGCTTTAAAATTGGGTCACAGTTTGGCTAAGGTCGCAGGCATTGTGCAATGCAATGCCATCGTTGCAAATCGCAATGTCGTCGCAGAGTCTGCCAAGCAATTCGCCACTCTGTATGAGAAAAGATGGGCGGAATCCATTTCAAGTGCTGCACTGGGTACACTTCACCAAGCCAAATGGAATAAACCACATGTTTTGCCTTTTACACAGGATGTGTCCCTGCTGCACAAGTTTCTTGCTGCTGAGCGTGCTAAGTGCATGAAAGACCTTGAGGAAGAACCCAACATCAAAAACTTTGGGAATCTTGCACAAGTGACTTTGACGCAGGTGGTACTATTTAACAGAAGAAGACAAGGGGAAGTTTCAAAAATGGAACTCCAGGCTTTCACATCCAGAAATCGTACAGAGTTGAATCCTGACATTATGATGGGCCTTACTGAGTTTGAGAGGAAGGTTGCAAAGTACTTTGACAGAGTTGAGATTCGAGGTAAAAGGTCACGGATGGTGCCTGTGCTTCTCACACCTGACATGATCGCTGCAATGGACCTCCTCATTAAAAACAGGAATGAGTGTCAAGTCCACACTGAGAACGTGTACTTGTTTGCACGCCCTTGTGTGCTTTCCCATTACAGAGGCTCGGACTGCTTCCGCAAGTATTCAAAACGATGTGGTGCCAAAAACCCAGAGTCACTCACCTCAACAAGATTGAGGAAACAAGTTGCCACTTTGTCAACAGTACTAAACTTAAAAGAGAATGAAATGGATCAACTTGCTACCTTTCTAGGACATGATATAAGGGTCCACAGGGAATTCTATCGGCTGCCAGAGAGTACCCTGCAGCTAGCAAAAGTTAGCAAACTGTTGATAGCAATGGAAAAAGGAAGACTGTCTGACCTGCAAGGGAAAGGGCTGGATGACATTGAGATCAATCCTGAAGGTGAAATTCAGGATTAAATGTAGTTTATAAGTACTTCTTATATCATATTTATAATTGTATTTAGTCTTTGATTTAAAGACTTGGTCCAAGCTGTATTTTTTTTGTTTTTTTTACCCAACCAGATGAAGTAGGCACAAGTGATGATGATTCCAGTGAAGAAACCATTGCTGACCTACATCAACATAAAGGTATACCAACTTATGTGATAATATCTTTAGGTTATGACCTGGGAGACAGACAGTAGAGACCTGATGATATTGTTAGATAGGCTTAAAGGGACAGTGGTAAATAAATTAAAAAAATATGGGAGAGATTCTGTATAAACATGGTGCTGAATAATTTAGAACCATTAATAAAAAGAAGGTGGACAGGTTAATCAATTAAGTCTACACAGCAGCAAGAAATAAAGAAATAGTGAATGAGAGAAGACAACTAAAAAAAGCAATAGTTACAGTACACGATTAATGTAATTAAGGTAATTAATGTTTTGCAAAAAGTCCGGTTAGCAGTACAGAAGGAGTAAGTTAGGACAGCCTTTTATTGGGATGTTTAAAGTAAGAGGTAGAGGAATAGTTAGCTTAAAAGATTACTCCGATACAGGAAACAATAGAGAGGTGGGCCTTACTCTTGATATCCCACCATGAGGACAGATAACAGTTAACTTTTTGATATGAGTGGGCCTTTTCAAGCCAGCAGGTTAAAGGGGCAGTCGCCTTTACTGCTGTCTGTTTAATGTCAAACAATAAAAGTTAAGGACATCACTCACTACTCTTGATTGAATAGCTTTTGTAAGTTTAATAGGCTTAATCTTTAATTTATACACTCAAATATGCAATGTTATATAATGTACGCGAAGGGGTGCCACAAAATTTAGAACATTTTCTAAGGGTGCCATGACTGAAAAAAGGTTGGGAAACACTGCACTAGAGAAATCATCTTTCATTAAATATATGTTTATATACATTAAATGTATTAGCCTATATATTCATTATATTCTACTGAACCTGTTAGTTATGTATTTCAACAACGAATTGGAGAAAAAAAAACATAATTTTATAATTATATTTAGAAGTTAATGCAAAAACTGCCTTATGTGTGAAGTTTACATGTTTGTATACAGTATGTTAATTGAGTGCTGATTATTATACCTACAATTAAATAGCAACTGAATTTAGGCTAATTTGGGCTCTGTTGTTAACCTAAATTATAGTACTGTGCAAGTAAGGGCTCCTAATATAGTTTACAGCATTATCTTTAAGAAACCTTTAGTTATAATTGAATTCATTTAAGGACACACAACTTTTTCAGTAAACCACTGTTTAATAAAAAAAAAAAAAAAAAAGCTATTTTGTAGCGGAAGGAGGAGTAAAGCAAGAAGTGCAAGTTCAATAAGAGTTTGTATCGGGGGGGGGGGGAATAATTCAACAATCCCAATTAGTGTTGGTGTATTTTGATTTTCCGAATTTCATTTGACTCTGTGTCTATAAGGGTGGGTCGGGGATGGCAGGGGTTGGTGGCAATGTAAGTATCTGGATATTGCCGCAGGGCCAGGGCTTCGATTAACTCTTTTTTTGACCATACATGTGTTTGCATCCCTGGATCTGAGATGGCATCGCTCTGCTGCAGAATTTCAACGGTATCAACATTTATACCATGTGACAATATTAGGTCTAAAGTATGATTATGGCGATGAGTGGCTCCTGACACGTGTTGCCTAACTCCAATAGAGTTTAGAATGTCTTTAAATGCTAATCCCAATGCATCTTTTCCGTTGTCTACATGGATATTAAAATCACCAACAATTAGTAATTTTTCTACAGCCAGTACTAACTCTGATAGAAAATCAGCAAATTCTTTGATAAAGTCTGTATGGTGCCCTGGGGTCATAATATAACAATATCTAGTGTAAAACGATAAATCAAGCACCAACAATTCAAAATAATTATATTTGAATCTAGACTTAATTCTGAAAATATTACTATAAATTACAGAAACCCCTCCCCCTTTGCCTTTCAGACGAGGTTCATGTTAATAACAATAATCTTGTGAGGCAATCAAACAAACTCATTGTCATTAATGTTCATATTTCATATTTACTTTTTCAAAGACTCAGGAACTGAGACTTCTGGGGATCGGACACTTCTGAGGCACTCGCATGCTTTAACCACCCTGGATAATTTGGAGGGCACTTCTGCCACAACCGTCTTGGACAATGTATATGTCAGCAACACTCAACCAAGACACGGTAAAATATAAAATGCGCTGAAATACAAAATTTGCACACCAAAAAGTGAATGCGTTTATAATAAAAACAATTATTTATTCTTGCCTTCATAGAGAGGGCAGTATGTGAAGTTGTGCTTTTATCTGAAATATATTTAAATTCATCATTTTCAGATTCCCAGCAGAGTACAGCACTTCAAGTGGTTACATCTTCAAAGTGCTCCACTGCAAAGCAAGGTAAATACTGTTAGCATTTTGTATCCACATTACTCTTTTAGAAAAATTTATTAAATTTAATAAATGCCATGTACTATTAGCCTGGGAAAACCCAGACAACATCCGGCAAATTAAGATTTGCTCTGCAATAGTCTGACAAAGAGCCCATTCAAGCCCATTTCTAATCCCTCGAAATCGAGGCACCAATCGGAAACGCTGGGGCGGGCTTTACACGACGACGACAGCGCAGCGACGGTGGTGAAGCAGATTTTGTACATTACAAAGATGGATGCCGCCATGCAGCATTACTCGTTCGAATCAGCTATCGTGTCTGTTTTAAGCTATTTAAACTTTTCCTCTTCGTTAAAACCCAAGCAAAGAACAGCACTCGCAGCCTTCAGATCTAAAAAAGATGTTATCGCTGTCTTAACGACTGGATTCTGCAAAAGTCTGATACCAGCTTGGCCCTTTGGTGGCTAAACGAATGGGTCTTAGCGAGAGCCCTCTGGTAGTGTTAATGTTTCACAAAATATAGTTTTAAGTCCTTTTCAGGCGAGAATGTAGTTGTTCAAAGCTCAAATCTGTGGTTTATTTATAAAGAGCGCCTTTTTGAAAATTTGATCTGGCGTTTTCGCAGTTGTGAGCTCCAGTGGATCAGCGGAGCTCAGCGCTCATTAACCCCAGTGAGAGCAGCCTTTCCTCAGCCAGTCCTTCTGCTGCTGGCTCTGATGTCTCTGTGGTGGTTAAACATAGATCTAACGGCTGATCTTTGCTCTCATAAATCTATAATTTGTTCCCTGACAGATCGTTTTGTCTGAGGGCAAAGTGAAGTTTCATAACTTCACTGTCATAAAACACGAAATATGTCATAAAACACCACTGCCTCATTTAACAAAAAAAAAAAATCTTAATAATAGCCACACAAATGTGTGTTCAGGCAGCGCATAGCTAGGCCTACAGTGATTCTTATATATTTATAATAAAATGAAGTATAAACTCCCTGCCTCTTTTCATTTACATTTAAAAAAATTATATATTAAACATTAATATGTGGTTTTGGTAAGGTGACCAGATTTCTGAAATGGAAACCGGGGACATTTCCTATTTGAGAACACAAGACAAGAACGCATATTGAGAAACGGCCAGAGTCTCAGATGTTTCTCCGTCGCTCTGCATTCGTCATCTCCCTCATCGCTCTGATTGGTTTTAGGTCTATCCAATTGCGCCCAGAGGCATTTGAGCGACACCCATTGGTGACGCCCCTTTGGAAATGATTTGTCTATGAAGCTTTGCCAGACCATAACTTTAACCAGGCTAATATACTATCATAACTACTAAATTATCATGACTGGAAATGGCAGTCAGGTATCCAATTCACAAGGCTTAGGCTGAGTCAAGATACACAGAATAAAGGTCAATATAACACTAGGCTAACACTGGGAAACAAATTATGCTTGAATGCTTACTGATACAGAAATGAACTAGCATCCACAAAAAGAGACCGATATGTGAAATAAAACAGGAAATACTAAATGGAGAAAAAAAACATCTTATCAGAGAACGGATGTAACAAAATTAGGGCTGAAAAAATAACGCAGATTAATCCATTCTGTATTGGACTTTGACCCTTAGCTGTAAAATAAAGGAGGGAGACGAGAACGTGCTGCTTGTATCATTTATTGGATCATTTACGTATAAAAACAGCCTGATGCAAGTGTTGATAAAAATAAAGTCATCTGCAATGTCCACCCCCAACCTACCCAAGAGTGTGGCATATACATGCCGTAAAAGTATCATATGCACGCGAAAAACTGCTTAGGGTATAGATTCATTAAACACTCGTACTATTGTGCATATCATTGTGCAAGTACCACATCAATGCAAAGCATCCAGGAGTTCACGTTAATCCGGAGGTACAACCCGTGATACAAACTCTAGCAGTCAATGTCATCTTCAAACCCCATTGGAGCAAACACTGAAACGCAAATTTAGCAAATCTGTGTGTGACCGACTGACCAATTCCCTTGCTAAATGGATCGCTATGTCCTGCAGACCACCAGTTTCTTTGTATGTACAGTGAAAAATCTTCCTGAAGCACTTTTTAATTTATTTCCTCAGCATATTAGGTCATATTGTTTATTGTTGTGGCCAATATTTGAACAGTGAAAATAATAATACAAATTTTTGAACTTTAATGTCACTAATGCTCAACCTGGTCTCTGTGAAATGAACACGGGTCCTTCACCTCAAAATCTGTGGCAGTTTCACGGAATCGTCGAAAATTCTGTGATGGGTCCACGGAAGTGATTCCTATGTAAGTCAATGACAGTAAAAAGTATGATTTTATGAATATTTATAGGCTACTTTTATATTTTGGAGCGACTAACTCCACTCCTACCCTAAACCAACCCACTCTCAACAATATTAAACACATAACAGGCAAATACAAGTACAGCCACGGGTATTTACTGCAAAAACTGACCCAAAACAGTATAAAAGTATGAACTCATGTTGCATTCCAAGTCTTCTGAAGTCACACGATGTCTTCATGTAAAGAACAGAGTTGATCTTAATGTTTTTATTGCTAAAATGATGATCCCGCCGCTCCGTGAACACACTCATTTATATCTGATTCAAATAATACACACGATTCTTGAGCGTGACGCAATCTGTCACGAGACACACGAGAGCCAATGGTATTTTACAATCAAAGCTGACGTAATGACGCAATTGGTCACGAGACATACGACAGCCAATGCTGTCAAAGCTGACGTAACGTTTCTTCCGGCGGTAAAATTTGAAATGTGTTTATGATCTTTGGCGGATGGACTCCACGCTGCTGATCGCTTTTGGGGATTTTCTTCACACAAATCAATTGTTTAGCCTCGGAACACTTGGAATATTTGTATTTTTTTTATAAATTGTGCCTGCAGTCGGATCTGCCTGTTATATCCTGTGCTTTATAATACACAAAAGGGTAGGTTTAGGGAAGGGATTGGATTACGTGTTCAAAACGTGTCTGAATACCCTAAATAAAAAGAAAATAATTGCAAATGAAATTATGCTGGCTGATTAAATCGAGAATCATAATGGCAAAATCATAGTTTCATGATGATAACCATGCCCAACGCGTCTGTTTACTGTCATTGACTTACATTGATATCACTTCCGTGGACCCATCACAGAACTACCACAGATGTCGAGGTAAAGGGCTGTGTTCATTTCACGAAATTCTGTGAGATCAGGTTGGTAATGCTGATTATTCATTGATTCATTTGAATTGAAATATTTAAAATATTTTCACAGCAAAAAATATGTATGCGATTAATTTAGATTAATTAATCACAGAGTATGTAATTAATTAGATTACATTTTTTAATCGATTGACAGCCCTAAACAATATATACAATATATATATATTTTTTTTTTTTATCAAATCCTCAATGTTTCAATTTAGCAGAGCCATTTTGTCATCTTTAATGCATTTGTACTTGTTCTCATTGGACAGCTGGGAAGGTGAGGAGCAAGTGGACGGGTAACGAAGTGAAGGCTGTGGAGCGGCACATGATTCCTTTCATAACCGGCTGTAAGGTGCCAGGTAAAAAGGACTGTGACTCCTGCCTCCAGGCTGAACCAGTGGCTCTGAAAGACAGAGACTGGGTTGCGATAAAATACTACATACACAACCGAATAATCTCAATGAAAAGGAAGATGAATAGATAGATAAATAAAAATGTATTTTGTTAGGTAATGTAATGTATTGTTATAATCGGTGTCAGTCCCCATGGATATCCTGATTGAAGTCTGTTCATACTTCAAGTCTGTTCAAGTCTAGTTAAATCATCATATGTGCTGTATCCGTTTATGTTTTGAAATAAACAGCACTTGGGTTCATCCCTTCAACTTGCCTCCAGTGGACCTACATTACATTATTCCCACCCTTCAGACACTATTTTTTTTCTTACTACTTCCGCATCATATCATAATGCATTGATTCAAGTAACTGACATAATTTCTTTCATAGAATAAGGTTTAAAAGTATATGTAATATATACCCTCAGTGTGAACAAGCAAGTACTTTTAGGGATTGTTACTTTTACACATTTCCCAGGTTTTCAGTGTTGCTTTGTTTTTGCACAGTTGTTTAATGTGCTCTTTCAGCTGTTGAAAAATCCTTCTGAGTGGGTGTTACTTTTAACAGGCCTTGTGTGTTAAATGCCATTAACGTAATTGGGATGTGCATTCTAACATTTAGACTGGTTAGCTGAACACACTGTAATGTTTCAGGCTGAAGCTTTAATATTGTATTCATAATTTTCTTCTTTATAGAATGACACTAAATATAGTAGTTCTTTAAAGGACCATTCTGGTGCAAAATGAACCTAGGGCCAATGGATTGAGAACTTTGTAAGTGTACAAACAGTTTAATTAGAAGATGCTTAATAAAGACCGTACATTACATATATACAGACAGGAGCCATCTTGGAAAACAGTCTCAACCAGTCTAGCCACGAACGCCGTGCTCAGTGAGCTGGTCGATAGGTTTAAGTCACAGTTCATCTCACGTAGCATGGCGTTCGTGGCTAGACTGGTCGAGACTGTTTTCCAAGATGGCTCCTGCCTGTATACACGTATTGTACTCTTTATTGTCCTGGCATCTCTACTTGGTCCGCTAGCTGCCTGACCCCTGAATACTCTGTGAAAAAGCCCGGTCTCGGGATTCAACACAGGAATCATAATGTCAAAAAAACCCTAGGTGCACAGGTTCTGCACCCAAATACAACAAACCACATTCCATCCAATCACAGACAAGATGGCCGGCATTTTCTATGGCAGGAAGGATGAATTCTACAATAATTCTTTTGCATAAGCTCACAAGCATTTTCGGTAACACTTTAGAATAATGGTCATTAGTTAACATTAGTTAACTACATTAGTTAACATTAACTAATAATGAACTGCACTTATAATGCGTTTATTAATCTTTGTTAATGTTAATTTCAACATTTACTAATGCATTATTAAAATCTTGTTAACATTAGTTAATGCAGTGTGAACTAACATGAACAAACCATGAACAGCTGGATTTATATTAACTAACGTTAACAAAGATGAACAAATACAGTAACAAATGCACTGCTCATGGTTAGTTCATGTTAGTTAATACATTAACTAATGTTAACTAATGACCATTATTCTAAAGTGTTACCGCATTTTCAGTATATCAGCTGTAACTAATAACCTAATATTGAAAAAAATATTGACCACTACAAAATTATAAATAAACCACTACTAGTGCACCTTTCATGAGGTACGGCCCCTTTTGAGTTTGCTTTTATATATCTTGATATTGATTTTATTCACCTGTAAATGTGAAAAAGGTTTACTGAACATTGAGCATGACTGTATTGTACATCGCTGCTTCTAATGTAGGAAGACATTACAAACATTTAACAGCAGCCAAATTACAAATATGCACCCTATTTTATTCATTACTGAGTCTTTATAAGTCATTTCAATCTGAAAATTGAATGTGTATCTATGGGCTTCACAAATCACTTAAACATGAAATGAGTGTTTGTTGCTATGACCTCATATGTCACGAAAACCCAAACATGTCCTCACAAGTAGCATAAAAATCAGGTCTGCCTAAAATATAGCCTTAGACAAAATCTCAACAGATGGAGCCATTCCTTGAAGCATTGGTAGGAAATTATTTGATAATTAGGTCTGTTGGACCTTGGGAAAGGCATGTCCTAATATTTCACGTTTTTTTCACAAGTCCCGATATATCATGAAAACAAGTATGTGTGTGTGTGTGTGTGTGTGTGTGTGTGTGTGTGTGTGTGTGTGTGTGTGTGTGTGTGTGTGTGTGTGTGTGTGTGTGTGTGTGTGTGTGTGTGTGTGTGTGTGTACATGTTTTTCTAGCCTGGTGGGGACTTCAACCTGACTGTAGACAGACTCATGGGGACTCGTGTCATCGTGGGGACCTAAATTGAGATATTTACACAGATAATTAAATGTCTTATTTGCTTCTTCATTTTTCGAATTCGAAGGATTCATTTTTCATCATCCTCTACTGGAAGCCTTAAGTTACAAAAAAAGATATAAATATTGTGTGATTAGTCAAAACATGCAGTCTGATGGACTGTGCTGAGTTTAGTGGATGTACTTGAAAGGAATAAGAATTGGGTCACACTTATTGGTATTTTACGGTGTCCGTGTTACAGTGTAATCATGCATTTAAGTAGTACTGTGTAGTAATACTTAACTACTTGTTGGCCTACTTACTATATGGTTAGGCTTGGGGTTGGTTTAGGGTTAGTTCCATGTAATTGTGCATTATTTATAGATATGTTACATGTAACGTTTAACTGTAAAATAAAGTGTTAAGAATTCTTATCAGTGTATGGAATTGGCTTGTTTGGAACTCTGCTATAGGAAAACCATAATTCCAATCAATTAGAAAAGATACAGCACAAGAAAATATGTGTTGTTGTTTTTGCTTTATTTAAATGTAAAACGAGATTAATAAAAGTCGTGCTTTGTTCAGCTCGACACATCAACTAGGCGGCGCTTGTCCGGAGGTTTTTTCTCACTGTCAAGTGTCAACCATCATAACACTTCACTGACGACTTCTCTCATCGTAGCTAATATATATCATTTAATTACAAAGTTCAAGGGCGTTGACAAAGTTTACTAGGCCTATAGATCGGTAATTTCTGCCAAACGATATAAATGAAGAAGACGGTGAACATTTCAAGAAAATGATTCGCGTGTTTGTTGTGCTGTGTAGCTCGTTGCGTTTGGTTGGTAAGTTATCCATTTATTTCACTTTTGTAATAAGCTGTATTTTAATAGTCAGATAATTCGTATTTGCCGTTATTCACTCAAAACGTTATGCATCTAATCACTTGCTTACATAATTTAATTAATGTTTTTTTTTTGCGGCCCGGTAATTAATACGTTTTAATATTTACAAATACGGGGATATATTTTATAAATAGCCTAATATATATTTTAATGAGGTTGAATTATTTATTTAATGAGTTTTGGAGTCCGCTCGGTCAATAGTGACCCTGAGCAGGAAATTTGGGGTTGAGAATCCCTACAAATATGATTTAAATTGTTTTAGCCTTTTTATTATTATTTTTTTAATCAAGGTATATTAATCAGATGCACCCTGATATTGTATTACGTATTTTATAGAAACATAAAAAATAAAAATTGCTTGAGATGGCCCTGAAGGACCCTTCATGTGGTGCCCACTGTGCCCTTCAAGGGTTAAAAAAGAAAAGAAAATTCTGTCATCATTTACTTACCCCCAAGTTGTTTTTTGAACACAAAAAAAAGATATTAATATTGAAGAATGTTGGTAACCAAAAAGTCACAAAAAAAAGATATTAATATTGAAGAATGTTGGTAACCAAAAAGTTTCTGGTCCCCATTGTCTCCCATATAATTGTTTGTTTACACTATCGAAGTCATTGGTTCCCAGCAACTGTTTGATTACCCACATTCAAAATATTTTTTTGTGTGTGTTCAGCAGAAAAAACTCATACAGGTTTGGAACAACTTGAATGTGAATAAATGATGACAGAATTGTGAACTATCAATTTAAATTCTCTCCACATTTGTTCTAGACTCTAAATCAGAGTGCATTATAGGTTTAAACAAGTGAACAAATGAAGCTGATCAAATTAAGCTGAATAAATGAAGTTGTTCACTCAGTTTTGATGTCACTATACAATCACAGACACCCGATGTCGTGCACTATTTAAAGGATAGGGAGTGATTTCAGACACAGCTCAAGAACTGCGTCTGTTGTTCCTCAGGTGTGTTTGGTGTTGATGAAGTGAAGACGGTGTCAGTGATGGAGGGAGATTCAGTCACTCTAAACTCTGATCTTACTGAAGTACAGAGAGATGATGAGATGGAGTGGAAGTTTGGAGATCAAGGTGCTCTCATAGCTCTCATAGATGACAGTAAGATCTCATTATATAATGGTACTGACGGGAGATTCAGAGGCAGACTGAAGCTGGATCATCAGACTGGATCTCTGACCATCACAAACACCAGAACCACAGACGCTGGACTTTATCAACTAAACATCAAGAGAGAAACCCAGGTCAAGAAGTTCAAAGTTAACATCTATGGTGAGTAACTTCATTTCATTTTCTTTATTGACACGAAATTTGTGTTAAAATAAACCACAATATTAAAATAAGAATGTTTAAAAAAGTATTTCTAAGTAGATGGGACAAGAAACCAAATCAAATATTGTTCAGTTTGTTTTTCTTTTTTATTAATGTTAATAATGTTTTTTATGGGGGACCAAGCACTGAATGCCAGTATACCTGTTAGTATTGTCATTATTAGGATATTTTGTCATTAAAGTTGCATTTTGTTTAGGGATGTAATTGTCTTGTGAATGGGCTTATCAATACATTGGTTTCAAGTAAAAGTAATTTCGACAATCTGCCATGATCAGAGCAGAGGAAAAGACCAAGCCTGCCGCACTCATGTTAAAAACCAAAAGCCTCAATCACCCCCAGGTGGCCGTTCCCAGTATAGCTCATAACCCCTGCCCCTCCATGTTTTCTAATGGACGCGAGACAAACTAAACAATTCAATTACACTTCAAAATGTTTTCCCCAAAGATGGTTTCTGTCATTTTAGGCAGTTTTTATCACGATGATTTAATTTCAAGTGTAAGTTCTTTAAATACGTTTAGTTTTAGTTAGTTATTTGATGGTATAGAAACGAGGGGTGTGACGTTTGACAGCTGAGATTGACGGCTTCTTTGAGTGAAGTTGTCACTGAAGCACTACATTTTTTGGGGATTTTTGGGAGGAAAGTGGAACTTTAACTTTAATTTCTATATTTCCATAACGGTTTATTTCACACCAACATAATGAATTGTTCTGCATCTGTGAGAGTGTGGGCGGGCTTTTGATATTGCGCCTCTACTTCCTGCTCTGGACTGCGCAGACTCGGTCCCAAACCTGCGCAAGATGTCAGCGCCATATTCAGACCTCTGGCGGCTTCACTTTTCTTCAGCGGAATAGAATGAAGTCGCGTCGTCCATAATTTTTTTTACGGTCTATGGAACAGACCCTGAACAGCACCACCTGCTGGTCATGAAATTTTAATAATAGCTCATTCTGCTCATCAGTCATAACTTCTGAATACTTGGACCTCTTTAGATTCCTTAAGTCATACACCCAGTGTATATCAGACATTTTTAAATGATGATTAAATGATGACAATTTGAGTTACATCATCTTACCATGTTGGTCAAAGGTTTTAAAAGTTAAAATCTTTTATAAAAGATCAAACTATTCTCATTTAATAATCACAAAAACACTCACGGACTGACAATCAGTTCAAACAACACATTCAAACACAGACAAATGAAAAGCTAACATTATTTTAGTTCATTCTTATTTCATTTCATTCCAGCTCATCTGCCTGTTCCTGTCATCAGCAGAAACTCTTCACAATGTTCTTCATCATCATCATCATCATCATCATCATCAAATTGTTCATTAGTGTGTTCAGTGGTGAATTTGAGTCATGTGACTCTCTCCTGGAACAAAGGAAACAGTTTATTGTCCAGCATCAGTGTGTCTGATCTCAGCATCAGTCTCTCTCTACCTCTGGAGGTGGAATATCAGGATAACAACTCCTACAGCTGTGTGCTCAACAATCCCATCAGCAACCAGACCACACATCTCAACACTGAACTCTGTCACACATGTGCAGGTATGTTGATGGCAATAACTGTGCTTATGTACACCATTCACAAATCTGAATACTCACACAATTGACTATTCCTCTTTGTCATGACAGTATCAGACCTGTATTAACTTTATATAGTGCTGCTGATTGTTATTGATCAGATGTGTTGTCTGTTACAGAAGCATCAGCTCACTCATTGTACATAGTGCTGATCTCTGCTGCTGCTGCCGGATCTCTGTTGATTGTGGCTGGATTTGGGATCTGCATCTTCAGGAAACACAGAAAAGCTGATCAAGATGGCAAGTGTTATGTACAATAAATATATAAAAACAACATTAAAATAATGTTACAGAGAAGCAACAGATCAACAACCATAATTTCATGAAGTGTTATGTCGTTTTAACACGAATGTCATTATTGTTAAAACAGCTCAGACGCAAGAGATCACTTATGCTGATCCGACGTTCTACAAAAGAAAAGCACATCAACTGGTAAGATCATTTCTGTGTGTTGTGTCTCTATTGCTTCCTGCAGTGAGACACTTAAAAAAAAAATATCAAAAATACATTTTTAAAATTATTATTTATAATAAATGTATATATATTTTTAGTAGACAGACAAATACATTGAGATTGTTGTATTCAAAGCGTCTATTTATTCCAGGGCCGGCCCAAGCCTTTATGGGGCCCTAAGCAGATTTTTATTTGGGGGCTGCTCTGTGCAACCAATACGATTGACTGTTGTTAATTCTTGATAATTTGCACACCCATCAATTTTATTAGTTGTAGTTGTGTTGTTTACATCATGTCTGCCTGTCATGTTTTTTACCCTTATACGGTTTTTAATTGTAACAGTAGCAAACCCACAAGAGTGCTCAGGTGTTAATTTGCACTTTAATATTCAAAGTCTCACAGTACTAAAGTTCAGACTGGGATATGTACGATTTTTGAAATTTTTGAAAAGAAGTCTCATGCTGAATATGCTCACAATATGCTAATCAATGCATATCTCACTTACTGTGTGCGATCTCACTGTTTGAAGCGCCAGTCAGAGGAAAATTATGGTGGCCCAGTAATGCACAACACAACGCAATATAAAAAACAAACATAAGTTCACAGCACAACGAAAACAAGCCACAACACAATGAAATGAAGCCACAACACAAAGAAAAAGCCACAACACAAATAAATCAAGCCACAACACAACGGAAACAAGCCACAACACAACGAAATTAAGCCACAACACAAAGAAAAAGCCACAACACAAAGAAAAAGCCACAACACAACGGAAACAAGCCACAACACAACGGAAACAAGCCACAACCCAACGGAAACAAGCCACAACCCAACGAAAAAGCCACAACACAAATAAATCAAGCCACAACACAACGGAAACAAGCCACAACACAATGGAAACAAGCCACAACACAATAGAAACAAGCCACAACCCAACGAAAAAGCCACAACACAAATAAATCAAGCCACAACACAACGGAAACAAGCCACAAAACAACGGAAACAAGCCACAACACAACGAAAAAGCCACAACACAAATAAATCAAGCCACAACACAAATAAATCAAGCCACAACACAAAGAAAGAGCCACAAAACAAATAAATCAAGCCACAACACAACGGAAACAAGTCACAACCCAACAAAAAAGCCACAACACAAATAAATCAAGCCACAACACAACGGAAACAAGCCACAACACAACGGAAAAGCCACAACACAACGGAAAAGCCACAACACAATGAAATCAAGCCACAACACAACGGAAACAAGCCACAAGACAACGAAAAAGCCACAACACAAATAAATGAAGCCACAACACAACGGAAACAAGCCACAAGACAACGAAAAAGCCACAACACAAATAAATCAAGCCACAACACAACGGAAACAAGCCACAACACAACGGCAAAGCCACAACACAACGAAATCAAGCCACAACACAACGAAATCAAGCCACAACACAACGGAAACAAGCCACAAGACAACAAAAAAGCCACAACGGAATCAAGCCACAACACAACGGAATCAAGCCACAACACAACGGAAACAAGCCACAAGACAACGAAAAAGCCACAACGGAATCAAGCCACAACACAACAGAATCAAGCCACAACACAACGGAAACAAGCCACAAGACAACGAAAAAGCCACAACAGAATCAAGCCACAAGACAACGAAAAAGCCACAACAGAATCAAGCCACAACACAAAGAAAAAGCCACAACACAACGGAATCAAGCCACAACACAACGAAAACAAGCCACACCACAACGAAAAAGCCACAACACAAAGAAAAAGCCACAACACAAATAAATCAAGCCACAACACAACGGAAACAAGCCACAACACAACGGAAACAAGCCACAACACAACGGAAACAAGCCACAACACAACGAAAAAGCCACAACACAAATAAATCAAGCCACAACACAAAGAAAAAGCCACAAAACAAATAAATCAAGCCACAACACAACGGAAACAAGTCACAACCCAACAAAAAAGCCACAACACAAATAAATCAAGCCACAACACAACGGAAACAAGCCACAACACAACGGAAAAGCCACAACACAACGGAAAAGCCACAACACAACGAAATCAAGCCACAACACAACGGAAACAAGACAACGAAAAAGCCACAACACAAATAAATGAAGTCACAACACAACGGAAACGAGCCACAAGACAACGAAAAAGCCACAACACAAATAAATCAAGCCACAACACAACGGAAACAAGCCACAACACAACGGCAAAGCCACAACACAACGAAATCAAGCCACAACACAACGAAATCAAGTCACAACACAACGAAAACAAGCCACAAGACAACGAAAAAGCCACAACGGAATCAAGCCACAACACAGCGGAATCAAGCCACAACACAACGGAAACAAGCCACAAGACAACGAAAAAGCCACAACAGAATCAAGCCACAAGACAACGAAAAAGCCACAACAGAATCAAGCCACAACACAAAGAAAAAGCCACAACACAACGGAATCAAGCCACAACACAACGAAAACAAGCCACAACACAACGAAAAAGCCACAACACAAATAAATCAAAACACAACACAACGGAATCAAGCCACAACACAACGAAAACAAGCCACAACACAATGAAAAAGCCACAAGACAACGAAAAAGCCACAACGGAATCAAGCCACAACACAACGGAATCAAGCCACAACACAACGGAAACAAGCCACAAGACAACGAAAAAGCCACAGCAGAATCAAGCCACAAGACAACGAAAAAGCCACAACAGAATCAAGCCACAACACAAAGAAAAAGCCACAACACAACGGAATCAAGCCACAACACAACGAAAACAAGCCACAACAGAATCAAGCCACAACACAAATAAATCAAAACACAACACAACGGAATCAAGCCACAACACAACGAAAACAAGCCACAACACAATGAAAAAGCCACAACACAAATAAATCAAAACACAACACAACGGAATCAAGCCACAACACAACGGAATCAAGCCACAACACAATGAAAAAGCCACAACACAAATAAATCAAGCCACAACACAACGGAAACAAGCCACAACACAACGGCAAAGCCACAACACAACGAAATCAAGCCACAACACAACGAAAACAAGCCACAAGACAACGAAAAAGCCACAACGGAATCAAGCCACAACACAACGGAATCAAGCCACAACACAACGGAAACAAGCCACAACACAACGGCAAAGCCACAACACAACGAAATCAAGCCACAACACAACGAAATCAAGCCACAACACAACGAAAACAAGCCACAAGACAACGAAAAAGCCACAACGGAATCAAGCCACAACACAACGGAATCAAGCCACAACACAACGGAAACAAGCCACAAGACAACGAAAAAGCCACAACAGAATCAAGCCACAAGACAACGAAAAAGCCACAACAGAATCAAGCCACAACACAAAGAAAAAGCCACAACACAACGGAATCAAGCCACAACACAACGAAAACAAGCCACAACACAACGAAAAAGCCACAACACAAATAAATCAAAACACAACACAACGGAATCAAGCCACAACACAACGAAAACAAGCCACAACACAATGAAAAAGCCACAACACAAATAAATCAAAACACAACACAACGGAATCAAGCCACAACACAACGGAATCAAGCCACAACACAATGAAAAAGCCACAACACAAATAAATCAAAACACAATACAACGGAAACAAGCCACAACACAACGAAAAAGCCACAACGGAAACAAGCCACAACACAACACCACGAAATCAAGCCACAACACAACGGAATCAAGCCACAACACAAAGGAAACAAGCCACAACACAACGAAAACAAGCCACAACACAATGATAAAGCCACAACACTAATACTTCAAAAAACAAAACATTATGGAATCAAGCCACAACACAACAAAAACAAGCCACAACACAACGAAAACAAGCCACAACACAATGAAAAAGCTACAACACAAATACATTAAAACACAACACAACGGAATCAAGCCACAACACAACGAAAACAAGCCACAACACAACGAAATCAAGCCACAACACAACGAAATCAAGCCACAACACAACGAAAACAAGCCACAAGACAACGAAAAAGCCACAACGGAATCAAGCCACAACACAACGGAATCAAGCCACAACACAACGGAAACAAGCCACAACACAACGGCAAAGCCACAACACAACGAAATCAAGCCACAACACAACGAAATCAAGCCACAACACAACGAAAACAAGCCACAAGACAACGAAAAAGCCACAACGGAATCAAGCCACAACACAACGGAATCAAGCCACAACACAACGGAAACAAGCCACAAGACAACGAAAAAGCCACAACAGAATCAAGCCACAAGACAACGAAAAAGCCACAACAGAATCAAGCCACAACACAAAGAAAAAGCCACAACACAACGGAATCAAGCCACAACACAACGAAAACAAGCCACAACACAACGAAAAAGCCACAACACAAATAAATCAAAACACAACACAACGGAATCAAGCCACAACACAACGAAAACAAGCCACAACACAATGAAAAAGCCACAACACAAATAAATCAAAACACAACACAACGGAATCAAGCCACAACACAACGGAATCAAGCCACAACACAATGAAAAAGCCACAACACAAATAAATCAAAACACAATACAACGGAAACAAGCCACAACACAACGAAAAAGCCACAACGGAAACAAGCCACAACACAACACCACGAAATCAAGCCACAACACAACGGAATCAAGCCACAACACAAAGGAAACAAGCCACAACACAACGAAAACAAGCCACAACACAATGATAAAGCCACAACACTAATACTTCAAAAAACAAAACACTATGGAATCAAGCCACAACACAACGAAAACAAGCCACAACACAACGAAAACAAGCCACAACACAATGAAAAAGCCACAACACAAATACATTAAAACACAACACAACGGAATCAAGCCACAACACAACGAAAACAAGCCACAACACAACGAAAATAAGCCACAACACTAATAAATCAAAAAACAAAACACTATGGAATCAAGCCACAACACAACGAAAACAAGCCACAACACAACGAAAACAAGCCACAACACAATGAAAAACCACAACACAAATACATCAAAACACAACACAACGGAAACAAGCCACAACACAACAGAATCAAGCCACAACACAACGGAAATAAGCCACAACACAACGAAAAAGCATAACACAACGGAAACAAGCCACAACAAAACGAAAAAGCCACAACACAACGGAATCAAGCCACAACACAACTGAAACAAGCCACAACACAACTGAAACAAGCCACAACACAACGAAAAAGCAATAACACAACGGAATCAAGCCACAACACAACGGAAACAAGCCACAACACAAAGGAATCAAGCCACAACACAACGGAAACAAGCCACAACACAACGAAAAAGCCACAACACAAATAAATCAAAACACAACACAACGGAAACAAGCCACAACACAACGAAAAAGCCACAACGGAAACAAGCCACAACACAACGGAATCAAGTCACAACACAACGGAAACAAGCCACAACACAACGGAATCAAGCCACAAGACAACAGAAACCAGCCACAACACAACGGAATCAAGCCACAAGACAACAGAAACAAGCCACAGCACAACGAAAAAGCCACAACACAACGGAAACAAGCCACAACACAACGAAAAAGCCATAACACAAATAAATCAAAACACAACACAACGGAAATGCTCCTAACCACTCGGGGACACTCGGAGCGCTGTAAATTTGCCACTGTTCTATAGAATCGGCAATCTTACAAAGATATATATACCACAATTAGTTTTAACAGTATGTAGGCTAACCATAGTTTATCGAAATGAAATATTAATTCAAAATCACCTACATGCATTATAGCTGCATATTTATGCTTCGAGAATGCTTTGACCGATACCACGGTGCCAAGGGAACGTCTGCCAATTCCACCAAGTTGTTGAAACATATAATTTGTATGAATTCAAATTGCTTTTAACATTTAAAAACAGACATGTTAAAATTCCACAGCTTGATTGTATTGGTAAAACTGACTTAGTAATGCACAACATTGGAATTAAAAAAAAAAAAGTACATTTAATTCATACAAATTATATGTTTCAACTTGGTGGAATTGGCAGACGTTCCCTTAGCGCCGTGGCAGCGGGTCAAAGTGTTCTCGAGTATAAATATGCAGCTATAATGCACAGAGGTGATTTAGAATTTCATGTCGATATACATTTGCACACTTAAAACTGATTGTAGTGTTTATTTGTAAGACTGGTGAATCAATAGAACAATGCAAGGAAAACTAACTTTACCGCACTCCGCAAGTCCCCTAGTGGTCGGGAGAATTTCCGTTGTGTTGTGGCTTTTTCGTTGTGTTGTGGATCTTTCGTTGTGTTGTGGCTTGATTTCGTTGTGTTGTGGCTTTTTCATTGTGTTTTGCCTTTATTTCGTTGTGTCGTGGCTTGATTCCGTTGTGTTGTGGCTTTATTTCTTTGTGTTGCGGCTTTTTCGTTGTGTTGTGGCTTTATTTCTTTGTGTTGTGAACTTATGTATGCTTTTTAAATTTCGTTGTATTGTGCATTACTGGGCCACCGTAGAAAATGCCTATCAACTCTAATTAAGCAACACGTCTTCTCATAGGACAAAGACACGCAGTCTCATGAATAATTATGAGACAACAATGACTCATCGCCGTATTATAGTACGAGAAAACGCCACATCCTATGACGTTCACATGAAGACGAATTTAAACCAGGAAGTTGAAAATAGAGCAAAACGTTTTAAAATTAACTAGTTTTCTCCCACATTCAAAACTAACAGATGGGAACATTGTCTTCCATGATGTTCAACACACATACTTCTTAAAATCTCAGAAAATTTGATTTAGGGTTTCATTGCCCTTTAAAAACAAGAAATGTTGATGGATTTCTTTCAAACGTTAAACAGAGCTTTTATTTTGGCGGAAACACGGAGGAAGACCTGTTTCTTTTTGTTGACAACAACAGATTTGTGAAAGGATTCTCATTACGAATTTGGGAAGATGTTTGCTGACTGTTGCGTTCCTGAATTCTGTTGCACGTTCGTGTTTCAGCTGGGCAAAATGGATTTGATTATAATATTCTTTATCTGACTCCATTTATCATATTGTCGAATTTAGGTTAGAATGCCAATTGGTTGTTTGGTCATTTATATTTGATAGTTAGTCAAACATTTAATCATTCCGTTTAACCCTTCGTTGCTATAATCTACTTGATAATTATAGATTAAGTCAGAATAGATAAAAAATGTTACAATTTATTAATAATCAGGTAAATGTATAATGTCAATTACATAATAGACAGAAATCTCTTTTAAATGGAAACACAAATTCTAGTTATGGTTACACTTAAAATTGTTTCAAATGGAAGTAAACTTAAACCTCAATTGTACTCAGTAGGCCTATGCATAGAATGTTACCTGAGAGATAGAGAGAGAGAGAGAGAGAGAGAGAGAGAGAGAGAGAGAGAGAGAGAGAGAGAGAGAGAGAGAGAGAGAGAGGACAGAGCCAAAGAGCAGCCCTCTATAGAGAAAGGCAGAGAATGAAAAGAGACAGAGCTACCATTGCAATCTTCTTTTATCCATTCAAAACTGACCAATCAGACCAAAACGTGAGATAACCAGTCAGACGAAGCTTCTCACACTGTACTAAAGGTGTGACAAACATTTGGCCTGCAAGCCTTCCTTTGTCCTTAGAAATTCCAAATGGCCCTTCTGATGAGGTTAAATTTCAATTTCAAATATCTTGGGTAAGACGGTGGTTGCCAACTGTAAGGCAGATGTCTTTGTTTTATTTCAAGTATCTTTGGCTATTTTCAACCTTACAAGCACTTGAAGAGAAGCATTTACTGTGAACAGAAACTGAAAGCTATGCTATAGTCTACTACTCCTAGGGTGGCCATTTCCATAACCTCAAAAAGGAGGACACTTTTCGGCATTTAGTGAGGCAAGAATAATTGCATTGAACTCTGGTGTACTCACAACTACAATATAATTTTGTTGATCATATCAATGGTAACTCAATACAGTGATTCTGCAATAGCCTACTCTATTCATTGCTAGACAATTTGATCTACGATATATCTTGATGTAGACTTATGTGTAACAGAAGAGGCAAAAAAGTGTTTACAGCATTTGTATTTATTCGAGACATAGTGATGTCTGTTTCAAAAACTGACCACTCAGATGAACCTGTCTTGCAAAGTGCACAGTGCCTGAAAACAACATTTCTGGACTTCTGGAAATGACAGAAATACACAAATAAACAAATAATGAATGCGAAAAATAAATAAATACACATTTCAGTTCTTATCAAAGAGGTTCACCCTCTGCAGCAGCTCTTTTTGAAGAACTGAAATGTATATTTATTTTTCGCATTCATTATTTGTTTATTTATGTATTTATGTTATACAGTATGACTGGTGATGCTTGACTGCATGATAGACTTTACAAAGCTCTGCTGCAGAGATTTTGTCATCCTGAGGTGATGTTGCTTCTCGAAAAAAATAAGGGAAGATGTAGGCTACCTGCGGCTCGTCGGTTACTTTTATGTTTTTCCGTGTTGGCATGTCGGTCAAAGGCGGCTTTCCCTTGACTACTAACGTCCACTTCACAGCGTCACAGTGTGCAAAATCCATGAAAAGTGTCTCTACTGCTTTTTAATATAAATTTGTGCTTTTTTGTCCATTCCGGATTAATGAGGTCTGACGTTTCGGCATGTTAACGTTATGATATGATGTAGCCAGCACGCCGTGGAGGCTTGTTTATGTTTTTAAACTAATGATATATCAGATATTTATTTGACACCACTTTTAGCCAATAATTTGTTTGACAAGAGATCTTACGGCATTATGCGCTATGCTGCTACGTCGCAATCTTAGGTCCCAATAAAGATTCTAGAGCAGGTTTTTTTAGGCCGATTCAGCGCAACTCCAAAACTCCCAAAAATCCGGACGCATGGCCACCCTAACTGGTCAGTCCAAAACATGCAGCATGTCAGATAAGATATTCGCACTAAACCATTCTCAAAACCATCCATTCATAAAAAGGTTACAGAGCAACTGACGAGTAGCACCGTTTCCACTGTTGCCAACTAATTTTCAGGGGAAGTTGCTAAAGGCAGATCGATTTGTTGCTAAAAGTTGCTAAATGACTTTGTGACGTCATTACGTAATCGCAAGGCAAAACTACGCTATTATATAATGCGTAGATGTTATTTAAAATGCTATTTTGGGTTGTATGTAAAATAAATTAAAGCAATGTGTTAGTTAATATGTATGGAGCCCCGCACATGACGTGCAAAAAAAAAAAAAAAGTAAATTGTGCACAAAATGTATTAATACGTTCCCTCGATTTATAGATCATGCGCACAGTTTACTATTTAGTTCCCTCGATTTGACTCTCCTACATTTCATTTGTACAGAGAGTCTGGCCACTCTCCATTGACAAGCGGGTACTCTGTTGAAGTTTAAAACTATTGGATCTGCCCAGAGCCACTCTGGATCTGCCATAACCAATCGCTAATGTTTGGTCGTGACGTATGTCATGCGGCGTTCGCCTTAATTTCTCACATGGAAGTCCGTAAAAATAACTGTGCAGATTGTGCACGCCACCTCAGTGATACAATACACAAGTTTTAGGTTTTGATTTATTCACAGTGGAGGGGAGAGTTTTGTGATCGGGAACTCGCTGCTCACGTGGTCCATAACATGATTGTGCTGTTAATAAAATGTCATGTGCTTGGTATGATAAGAATAAATGCTGCTGTGAATAACGGCCCAATTAAATTACCACTAGACCTTGGTGTTTGTCAAAAGCAGTAATTCGGCCGGGGATTTTTACACGGGTGGTGGGAGACGGACAACAATAAAATCACTGACTAGCCCCTGTAAATTATGACAATACCTTACGACCCCACGAGAAACAATTACCATCCGAATAGGGCTTCAGCCAACTCCTTCACCACTAACAGAACAAGCTGGAAAATCAAACTTTTCCCAGGACACGACATCATGGCCACCAACAAAACTGAGCAAAGATTGTTCTTGCTCCGACTTCTGGATATCCGGCAGCGGTGCCACAATGGAATGAATGGCTTTGCACGCATCTTTCTCCGCCGCCATAGAACTACAACTCAAACTAGCGCATTAGACCTCTGTTCGCTGATTGGACAAGTAAAAATTTGTTCTGAGAAAACCTAAGAATATACCGCAGTCCCAGACGGAGTACTGAAGGAAAATTAAAATTGAGCGGAAGTACGTAGGAGGGCGGAGCCAGGCTATCGATTTGCTAAACCGTCCACACGATTTACTAATTTGTTCCCTCAATTTATAAATTATGCACACGATTTAGCCTACCAGGGCTCCGTAAATATGCTACCTGAATGATCTTCTGTTTTTTACAGCGATTTCCACATTTCCACAGCGATCTTAAGGAATTATGAATAAACCACTCGGACTATTGAGCTAGCTTGTACGTGTGTTGTTTGGATTAGAGTCACTTTCCAGAAGTTGCCAAATAAATTTAAAGAATTGCTAAAATTGTTGCTAGGTGCTTTTGGAAAAAAAAAGTTTCTAGGGTAGTCTGAAAAGTTGCTAAGTTGGCAACACTGGCCGTTTCAGTGATAATTTTTCTTGCACTTTGAACCCAGGCTAACAAGCTAATAGTGTCCAGCCGATGGTGTCGCGAGCTCATGCAGCGCTGTCAGAATCAATCCATGCATATATTAGAAATATATTATTAGATTATATATTATTATATTATTAAATTAGATTTTTTTTTTTTTAAATGTATATTATCTATTAATTGCTTAAGGCTATTTCACGATTTCAATAAAGTAACATGCAGCAAGAAGTAATTTAATTTGTTCTTGGGGGCCCCCTGATGGTCATGGGAG